>JAAMXJ010000200.1:0-70478 GCA_019693375.1 Asterochloris erici
GGCCTGACCTTCCAACTGCCAGACACCTTGAACCAGCTGCTGGTGCCCTACTTCACTATGGGCAGGGCACAGCTGACAGACAGCCCCTTTGCCTTTGTGGACCTGGGCTCCAGCTATTTTCACAGCATGCTCAACAGAATGGACCCCAGCTTTCCCAGAACCCCTCCCTCACTGCTGAGGGGCCAGATAATGCAGCTGCTGCCCAGGTCATGGCCAACAGCACCCAGGCTTGGAGCAAGAACTATGACCTGCACTTTGATGTCAGGGAGGCCCAGGCAGCTGTGGATGCCATGCAGACCTGGAGGTAGGATCTACTGGTCAAGCAGCAGCCTTATTGATGAACCAGCTGAGGAGGGTGAAGCTGAGATGTTTGCCTCTGATGGCAGTGGCACTGAATGATTGCATCAAGACGCTTTGACAACAGCACTCTGTACATGCAGCCCTTCTCCTCCCACTGCCATGCTCCATCTTGATGCAGCCCCTTTTCACCACAGCATAGTGATTTAGCATCATGCTGCTGTGCACAAGCATTCTACAGCAAAATCTGCCTGCGAAGTATCCAGTGAACCTACACAGGACAGGAGCAGCCTATCTCCACACACTGCCATGGTCCATGCTGCAGCAGCCCCTCCTCACCACAGCATGGTAGTGCAAGAGACATGCAGCTTTGCACAAGCGTGGGGCCTGAATGCAAAGTTTAGTCACTTGACCACCTTAGCGCTGCGCACCCTGTGACACTGCAACAAGCAGCCCCTCTCTTCCCACTGCCCTGGTCCATGCTGCGTGTAGGGTGAGTGTATGCTGCTATGGAGTGAAGGTGCATGCTGCACGGCGTTTGAGTTCAAGCTGCATGGCAGGGAGTGTGACCAAAGCTGCATGGCTATGTGCTACCAAGCTCCAGCCGCGACGAGAAGCTGCAAGCTCAACGGCGGTTCACGGGCTTGCTTCTCCCACGTAGTCGGTCATAAAACTCATTCCAGTCAACGACTCAACAATGCAGGGTGCTGCAACTCAGGGTCGCCGTAACTTGCCTGCAAGCATGAGCCTGCACTGCTGCTTTACGCACGGCCCATGTCCCGCTCTTGCAACGACAGCATGTGACGCCCGCCTTCTTGCTCGCCAAGCCCCTTGCAGCACAGCGGCATGGTGCCCTGCACAGCTCCATCAGATGACCATGCCAAGCTGCAGCACACCGCTTTGTGTGGACTGTCAAACAGCTGCCTTGTTTACAGAGACTCATTTATAGGGATGCATTCCACCCCAGGCTCATGCAGCAAACCAGTCAGAGCCCTGCTCAAGTGATACAGCATGAGGGCAGACGTTGCTGTTTTCAAGGTGAGGCCTGTACATCTGAGCTCTCTGCCTTGCTTTCAGCCCTGCTTGTCAACAATCTTGTCTGCCTTGCAGGGACGTGTGACCGCTGTGATGAGCTTGTCGATACCACAGCAGCTGTCTACCCAGCGGCAGTCTTGTTTCTGGCAGCCCTTGCTGTCCAGACTGCCTACAGGTGTGGTGTGTTGCATGTGGTGTACTGCTTTCACAATGCCCCACATCTGTCTATGCTAGAATGCTAAGCCCTCTGCCTGCCCCGCAGTCCACTGCAAAAGTTGACAAGGCAGCAATGAGCCTTGCAAGTGAGGCAGAGGCCCCCTTGTTGCATGGGTTCTTCTGCAGACTTTGCCACAGAGCTTGCAGTGATGCTCATCAGTGATTTACTCCCTCTACAGCACTGTGCACCAGCGCTTGGGCTACATGTGCACTATGTGAGTGATTGTGACCCTACACCTGTTGTGCTTGGTCAAGGCAACCCTGGACCGCTTGCACGTGGCAAAGCTGGCGGCGCGCAACGTCTGAACCTATGAAGAAACCTGCAGGCAAACCTGCAAAGGTGTCTCTGTACTGGAGGGGGCCCCACCTCCTAAGTGCACTCAACGTAGGGGACTGGCGGCTTGTGATGACTCTTCAGATGCACAGCAGCTCCGGCATCAAACAGTTGATAGACTTACAATCAGCTAGCCTCTGATAATGGTCTGTTGTGCTCCTTGTGTACATGCCTGCAGCCTTGCCATGCAAAACATGCTATGCATGCTGCTGGCACCTACCCAGTCTGACACACAAACATGAAACACCCATTTTGCACCCATTATGCACCCATTATGCACCCATAATGCACCCATTGTAAACCCATTTTGCACCCATTATTCCACCCAAAACACACCCAAAACACACCCATAATGCACCCATTATGCACCCACAGTCCCTGCCAACAGGAGCACCCATTTGGCACCCATTTTGCTGTTTTATGGGTGCATAGTGGGTGCAGGCTTGGTCTGCTAGTGTACGGGCAGAGAGCAAGAATTTGGCTTTACAGTTTGTTGGGTAAGCTGAGGGAGTGCTCAAGCAAGGCTTGGCGTTCATGTGGATAGTGTACTTGTTGCGCGTGACTCCATGATGCAGGTGTTTTCAGGAATGATGGTGGTGATGAACCCTATTGTGCGGCCTGACTTGCTTCCAAGGAGGAAAAGCAGTCAGCGCAGGAGCTGGACCTTGTGGTGTTTGATGGGGCCCACAAAGCGGTGATAAAAGAGCACATGCATGTGCTCTTGTACAAGAGTAACGCCAAAATCAGGCAGGCAGTGGACAAGCTGGTGAAAATGGCAGAGAAACTGCGCCGAGCAAAGAAAACTGCCGAGCAAGGATTGGGAAAGTACAGAGAGCCACAATAGAAAAGTTGGAATAGCATTCTTGGCTAAAAGTGTGGCCTCCTGTGGTGAAAAGTCAGTGGAGAAAGCCTGGAGAAACAGTGGCGTTGCCTTGTTCCGCTGCAGTGGCACGGCAATTGGACTTGGAAAGCCTGGAATGCCTCCTGGGCGCGAACTCCTTGTCGATTCACTTGATGACCTCATGTAGATTATCATGAGGTATTCTGGTGGTATCGTGCTAGTGTCATGTGCTGCTTAAGTTGGAATGCAGCAGATGAGATCAAGAGGCAGCTGCAGAGCATCAGCAGCTGGCTTACATTCCTGAAATCCAAATCAGCAGCACGCTGAATGTGACGCCTGACAGGGGCAGAACACAGGCAAGTGCTAGACTGCATCTTCAAATGCAGGATGGCGAGTTGACATGAATTTGCCTGTGTACGTGAGTGTCAATCACAGCTGAGCTACAGTCTATGGTCGCCCTGAACCCGCCTGGTGTCACACAGCAGCATGTGACATACGACATGTGTTACAGGGCGTCACATGGCCTGCAAATGATACGACTGATGTCAGGCAGGACATGTTGACCCAAGAGGAGAGCGGGCCCCATGCTTTGCCGATCTTTGTTGATGGTGCCTTGCACGGCACCTTGCACATGCTGACTCGGTGAACATTCGCCTCAACATGGCGGTGCCCAGCCGGTGGCAAGATGATGTCCGCTACCTGCAGAGCCGCACCAGGAGCCCTGCTGCCAAGGTCTCTGGTGCCGATGACCTGAATCAGGTGTTCAATGCCTGGAGCAGCGTGCGCCAGGTTGCCAGCCAGGATGGCTCCTCCCTGGACCTACTGGATCTGCTGAAGACAGAGGCAAAGTATGAGAAGGCAGTCACAGACAGTCAGGTGAGAGCAGTGCACTGCATGCTGTGCTGGCTGACCGTGCATCTTCCATGTAAGCATGCTTGCAGATCAGTGGCCGCAGCTCTGTGCACACTGATCAGCAGCACAGCAGGGCCACAGCTGCTGATCAGTGTGCACAGAGCTGCGGCCACTGTGGGCATGTTGATCATGCAGCAGCAGCTGTGGGCTCCAGTGCTTGATCTGCTCATGTGCTGAGCTTGCTGTCCGCTGCTGCTGCAGTGGCCTGAACCCCTCAACTCAGAGCCTGGCACAAAGTTCCAGGTTCCAGACAGAGTGGAGCAGGCGTATGGTCAGTCCCAGGCTTCTTCACGCATGGGGGCCCTGCCAGAGCTACGCATGGCCTGGACTGCAGTCGACAACAGGTTGTTCATGTGGCACTATGACAGGTGGGCGCCAGCCAGATGCCATCTGGGCTGGATTGTTGATGCCTGTATCGCGCAGCCCATCTCACGCAGGGCCAAGCCAAGCTGCTTCCTGCAAAGGTGAAGCCAGCCCTGGCACATCAGGCTGTTCTGTTAAACTTTGAGAGGTGGGCTTGAGGCTGGCAGCTTGTTGAGGCTTGATCAGCATAGCCCCTCCCGAACAGGGCAAAGCCCAGCTGCTTCCTGCATGTGGGCTTGGTCTGAAGGTCTTTCTTTGGCACTGTGAGTGCCTGTCTGAGGCTGGATAGATGCTGACAGCCTGTTGAGGCCTGTTTGACATAGCCCACCAGGTGGACTGAAGCCAATACGCAGGACACAACCCGATCGTTGCTTCTTGGCAGGGGCTGGAGGCCCTTCTGCAACCTCCCTGCAAGACCCATTTTGCTGCATTTAGGCCCCTGTTCACTGCTATGCTTCAGCATTGCTTCTTGCTGATGGAAGCTGCCCATCATGCACTGCAGGCAGGAGCAGCCCATGGAGTGGTCCAGCACTGAGCAGGCCATCACTCATGTCGCCCTCACAAAGAACCCAAGGGGTCTGCGGAATTTTGCCCCGCTCTCGCTGGTCGTCTGCACAGCATCAGAGGTGGGGAGAAGGCGAACTCTGTGCCTGCCCTGGCCTGCCCAAGTCTGGCCGCCAGCAGACTGGTGTGCTGGGCTGAACCATCTCGGCTTCTGCATGCAGAGTGTGGCTTGCAGCAATGCCCCAGTCGCTGCATTAGACGGCAGCCAACCTGTAGTCAAGCCTAGCTGCAAGCCATTTGCTGTCCTGGGCGCCACATAGTATCCAGCACTGTCTGCCCACCTGCATGCCTGCACACCATGCATGCAAGTGTTAGCCTGCTGACCAGGTCTCAGCCCACATGCGCTTGCTGCCCACGCATTTGTCAGGACACCCACTTGCATGCCTGCCGTCATTAGCAGGGCCCCAGTGCAGCAATGCTTGCACATGGGACGGCAGCCAACCTCATGCACATGGCAGCAGACCTGCCCATTCCTGCCCTCCGTTCCCTGCAGGTCCTCATTGCCCGATGCAGGGCCCCTACCGCGTCAATGACACATGTGCCTTGTTTTATTGCAGACCTAACTCCAAACGGCCCAGCTCTGCATGATCTCTGCCACTTCCTGTAGCCGCGACTACTCTCAGGCAGCAAGTAGCCTTCCCGGCTTGCCGCACCTGCCTGCCCTGCCCTGCAGGTCATACACCTCTCCCAGCAGTGCTTCATCAACTTTGCTCTCAAGCAGACACTGAGGCAAGCAAGCAGCCCGCTTTGTACCAAGGCCAGTTGACCTGCCTTCCTCTCCTGCCCTGCAGATCGCCCACCCCGTCCTGCAGCCCATCAGGAGCCGCAAACACACAACCATGTGCTCAGGCAAGCAGCACACATTGTGCCTGACCCACCAGTCTGCCCTGCCCTGCAGATCATCCGCCTCTTCCTGCAGCCCATCAACGACCACTCTGACAGTGGGGACTACTTCCAGCTGGTGGAGCCCATGGGGTACCGCATCCCCAGCTGCCTCATCTACATGGGCTGCAGTGCCACCCTGGGGGATCGCCTCTTCCTGGGGGGCAACGATGGGCACCTCTACGAGCTGCAGCACAGCAAAGGCCACCCCAGCATGCGCCTGGTGAGGGACATGTCTGCCTGCAGCCACCCACATGCTTTCGGGGGCTCAGGGGATCCTCGGGGTCCTCAGCGGGGTGCGTCTTGCCAGTGATATGCATCTTGGTCGGCGGCAGCAGAGTTGAGGTCCCCCCGGTGAGCTGCAGGGTTCCTGCAGCAGTCCCCCTCCATGGTGCTGGGGCAGCCTTCAGAGAGACCCAGTAGATTTGAAGTCTAGCTTCATCTGTTATGATTGGCGGCCACTCGTGCAGCAGGAATAGCTCAAGATACCCTTTGTATGCCTTGCACTCAACAAGTGCATTGGCCCGCTGCCCATCGCTTGATGCTTCCTGGGGTCCTGGGCTCGTTCTCACACCTTCCAGAAAACTCTGCCTCTGCAGCTGAAGGGCCATCTCTGGTGCAGGGGTTTTGTGGCACTGGACTGGCGGGACCTGCTGCCTAGCTTTGTGAGCCTTGCGTGTTGTTGCTGAGCACCCCTGTGCCCTGTCTGCCTGCAGGCCTGCTCAAGGCTGCCTGGCAAGACCTGCAGCCCGGCACTGTGCAGGGCAGCACACATGGGCTTCTTACACACTCGCACACAGGAACCCCATTACATATCACACCTCAGACTGCGGGGGCTTGCTTGTAATGGGCTCTCCTGTCCCCCTGCAGGTGAACCTGACATCTGGCTGGCGCGACCTGATGCCCGGCTTTGTCAGGACGCAATGGCTCAGCTGGGCATCCATGCACACGATGACCACGGACAGGGAGCGCAACCTGCTGTATGTGGCCCACGTCAACGGCCTGCTCAAGGTCAGTGTACAGGACTCTGCGGTTCATGAAAAGTCAGAAAGCTCTCATCCCAGTGCAGGGCCTTGGTGGGCTGTCTGGTTGATGGGTGTTCTTGCAGAGAGGGCCCCTTCATGGTGCGCGTGTGGAGGGCAGGTCATGTGGGGACGTCATGGTTCTGCAGGCAGGGAGGGCAACAATGATCTGCAAAGCAGTTGTGGGGCCAGGCATGTGCTGCCCTGTGCTGTGGTGCTTTATGGGTCGACTTCAAGCCCAGTGGGACACTCTTGCAGCACTCATGCTGTTCCCCAGCACTGCCTGCAGCACAATGTGCTCCTGGCTGCTTGGGAGTGCTGCAGGTGTTGCAGCATCCTGCACCTGTGAAGAAGGTAGAGCCTGGTGGCATCAGACTGCAGACCTCATGGGGCTTGCTTCGGTCAACATTCGCCCAGCTGCACCTGAGCTTGCCGGGTCCCCGTCGGTGGAAAAAGGTGCTTGCAGCCACAAATCGCACAGCTCACATCCCATCCAGTGATCTGGAGATGTGGACCCCGCCGGGCTTGCCAGGGCAGAGAGACCTGCTCACTGTGCACTGCAAGACCCCAGATGTGTCTCGCAACCTCAGCAGGGGGCCGGCGGCAGGGCCCCTGCGGGCGTTGGTGAGGCAACTCTGGGCTGCAGGGCATGCTGGGCTCCAGTGCATCTTGAGGCAGGCTGACATTGCAGCAGCCTGTGGACGCTAGCCTGTTCCAGAGTCGCGGCACATCAGGGCTTTGGGCAGTGTCTGGGCAGCGCGGCCTGACCTCACGGGCGCCGGATTCGCAGCAGCGGGGCTGGATCTAGCAGCTTCTGATCTTCATCTGAACTGCTGCGGACCCGCTGCAAGCAGTGCGCTGCAGCAGCACGATTTGTTTGACATGTGGGTATGCGCGTACTTCTGGCCCGGCATGCATGGGGAGTCCATCCTTGACCAGACCCCCTTGCACAGGGTGCAGGTTCTAGCAGCATGAGCCTGTTGCTCAGCAAAAGGCAGGTCCTGCCGAATTGAGGGTTGGTGTAGATGTTTCAGATACAGGATGTTCCTGTGTTTGACACATCTACATCATTCAGGGTTTGGCAGGCTCAGTGGCAGCCCTGTTTGCTCATGTAAGACAGCTTCCCCCAGGTGCGGCACTCTTTGCAGCCTGAAAACGTGGTGGCCTGTGCTGGCGAGAAGCCTTGTCCGAGCAGGCCAATCACCCGCGGCTGCTGCAAGCTACCTGGGAGTGCCCTGCAGGGTTATACACACTGCTGCACCGACAACACCAGGAGCAGGCGTTCTTGGCAACACTGTTCAAATAGTAGCATCTGAAGGGCTCTGGGGCATAACCCAACTCAGCCTGTGTGCTGCCTGACCTGAGTTTGCTCATCTGACTGCCTGATGTGAGTGTGCTGCATCAGGGTGCTGTCGCATGGCTCGCTCTCTTCATCTGTTTTGCGAAGCCAACACTAGGCTGTCATGTCGCGCATGAGCTTTGCTGTAGCCAGCTGCAGGGCCCTGCAGGTGGCAACAGTATGCTCTGTGCCAACCAGAGAGCGTGTCCTGAGCTTGGCTGCTGTCATGCTGCTGCTGCGCTCTTGGGCTGCACCTGCACAGGGCCTGGGTATGCATACAACTTTGCCAACAGACCCATGGACTGTTCTGCAAGGTCAGCAGGAGCTTCCCTGCCCAGTCAGGTCCCGACTTGCAGCGCCCTCTTCAACAGAGTCAGGAACAGGTGTTGCCAAAAAGTGGTGCTGCATTCTAGCAGCTGCAGCGCCCTGCAGCTGGAGAGGCGCTAGCCTGTGTCTGCCAAGGGCGCGTCCTGAAGCTGCCTGCAGGTCTGTGTGGGCTGGCACACTGTGGCAGTCAGTACTGCCACGCATCTGTCAGTGGCTTTGCATGGCGTGCGCAGGACTGCTGCTCGTCGCGGACTGTGCATGCCTAGCGGCAGCGCTCTGCCGCGGGAGGTGTGCTGGGCCACAATTGCCAGGAGCCTTGCTGTGTGGTCTGCTGCACCTTTGGCAATGCATGAATGGGTCAGTCACGGACCCTGCACTCCTTCTGGCAGTGCTCTGCCTGTGGGCATGCACGCCCAGTGGCAGACCTCTGCCATGAAGAGTGCGCTGGCGCATGTTTGACAGGAGCCTTGCTGTGTGACCTGCGGCACCTCTGGCAATGCATGTGGGGGCCCATCATTGGGCCTGCAAGATCTATGGTGGTCAGTGTTCTGCCTCTGCATACATCTGTCCATTCTTCGTGTTCATGGCCGGCTCAGCGGGCTCCCCTGCAGTCAGTGCAGGCCAAGCGTCAGCAATGGTCATTATTGAGTGGCTTGCAGACAGCCATGTGCTGGCTTGGCAAGGAGCCATGCAAGGGGTTGCATGTTTGCGCCAAGCAATTGTTGTACAGCACCAGCAAGCTGACGCCGTACCATGCTTGCCAGAGCATGTATGTGTTCACCATCTGGCCCTTTTCTTTATCAGCACTTGCACTGCCCTCAGCTGCAGCGGCCTGAAGCGTCAAGCGTCCTGGCCTCAATCACCAGGGAGCCTGTCGTGAGAGGGCCTGATGCAACAGGTCTGCACATATCAAGTGCATCACGCTGTGTCTGCTGAAGCCCTTCTCCAAAGGCCAGCGGCACGCCATCTCGACATGAAGCGTCAGACCGAGGATGAAAGCATGGTGGCCTGTGCCTGTTAAGGGGCTTGTCTTCAAAGCCTCGTTGAGAGCCAATGAGGATCTTGAGGATGGCCTCCTGACCGGCACAGGTCAGCTGCTCCTGCCAGCACTATGGGCTGCTCCTGCACAGGAAACTCTTTCAGCAGCACCCTTGGCATGTGCCCAGAGTCATGCTGCCTGCAGGCACCCACCAGCACCTTTTAGAGCTGTGAGTGTATTGGCCTGTGTCTGCCAGGGTCGCTGTGGCCAAGCTGCTTGCACCTATAGACAAGATGTGCACCAGAGGGGCCAGCACCAGCATCTTTTGTGCACCCTGGCTGGACCTGCTGAAGCTGCTATCTGCCAACCTTGAGGCACTGTAGTGCCTGTTAGACGCTTAGCGCAAATCTTGGTCTCTGGCAGGGACTCAGTTTGCCCCTCCCTGGCTGCAGTTCAGCTCAAACTGAAGCGTAGGTGTCGTGATGTTGGCTTGTCTGGATGGTCTGCCATGAGCATCATGTTGCAATGACTTTGCGGACATACATTTGCCCCCAGGGTGCTGTGAGAGGGTGTCGTCATGGGCACTTCAGTCATCGACATGCCCATGACACTGCCAGCCTACAGCCCCTTGGGGGCAACTGTATGTAGACTTCAGTCACTGGCGTCTGGGCTTCTTCAGGAAGCTGACGTGATGAGGCGCCAGGTGCAGGTTGCTAGGGCTGCTGCTTCCTCGGCGGCCACGACATCAGTGCTCTTTAGCACAAGGATGGGATGCTGGCTTGTACATCAGACATATATTGCAGTATCGCTTCAGCCATGCAGAGCTTGACAATGAATGCCTCTGAAGACCACTGCGTGAACTGCTGGCCCTGCAGGTCATGGCAGCCTCCGCCTGCCACTCACTGCAGAGGTGCAGCCACTTTTGATTGCAGTAGACATAGGAGCCCCTGCATCTGGCAATGGTGTTCTGCAGGTGTATGACCTGGGAAAAGACGGCACAGGCAAGCCCAGTGAAATTTACGCAGTGAAGGACCTGACTGAGGCAGCTAGGAACAACACAAGAGGTGACTGGACAGTACACTCTCGTTATGTCGTTGTGACTCTGGTGTTGCGTGTTGATGTGGCTCAGATCCCTGCTGGCTGATGGGAGCTGTGCCGGAGCAGTGATGTCTGCAGCGCTGCTCTGTGCTTGCCCGTGGCTGGTGCAGTCGCACTCAGCCTGCCGGCCGAGATGCTTCAGCGTCAGGTGCACCAGAGGCTGCAGCGTGTGCAGCAGCTGTTGCCCAGGCACTCCCTTGTGGTACAGCCCATAGAGACATTCTGGGGCTGCCCTCCAGGCCGCGAGATCTTCAAGGAGAGGAGCAAGTCTGAGATCGTCATGCTGGCACCCGTTCCCAAGGCAGAGAGCTCCAGGTGCGCTGGTTTGAAGTGCCGGCGCGGGCACTCATTGCAGGTCTGCGGTGATGCTGGCAGGGTCGAGGGCAACCCTGGGGTGTGTCTGTTTGTCCTGGATGGGATACCATCTTGACCAGGCATTTACGTGCAGTCATGGTCTGGCATTGCGTCTCTCAGCTGTTCCTACTGAGTAGGACCTTACATTGACTGCACTGAGCTTGGGTCAGGCAGCGCATGGCTGCATGGCCCCAGGTTGCTGTTGCATTGAGCAGCATGCAGAAGCCATCCCCCAGCGCAGTGAAGTCCTGGTGCAGCACCAAGTTGGCGACGTAGACTGAGCAGACACAGGTTTGCCAATCAGGCCTGCACAAGTGGGGCTGCATGCCGGCAAGCAGGCCTTCTGCTTGAGTCAGCATGACCTCCAGCAGCCAAACAACAGGGCTGAACCCGACTGCTCATGCTTGCCAGGCACAAGACATGCTGGATTGTGCCTTGACTCCCCCTCTGCAGGCTGCTATTCATGGCTCTGACGAAGGACAGCCGGCGCGCATACTTTGGGACTACCCTCCCTCTGCGTGGGAATGACCGGCCCAAGCCTGACAGCATCTCCCTGCTCGCGGCCAGAGACCCACTCCTGCCTTTGCGTGATGACAACAGGTGGGCTGCACAACATGCAGGTTTGCCTCAGCATGTCAAAAGGCGTAACGAAAGGTGGGTTCTGCTATACTGCGCACACGGTGATTGCCAGCTCAAAAGCTTGATGAGCTGGCAGCTGTGGAGCTGTAGTCTCTGCGGTGCCTATCGATGCCTGCTGTCTGCGAGTGCTTGTTGACCAGGCTGGTCATGCGTGAGCTTGGCCTGGCCAGCTGCCAGGAGTTGGTGGCACACAGGCAGTTATGTGGGTGGTGGCAATGGCCAGTATGCAAGCCCAGCTGCGAGCAGGATCGCGAGGGCCTGCTGCCAGAAGTGCAGCCTCCTGTCGCTGAGCGCGACCTGAAGCTTGGCTCAGGTGTCAAGTTCACCTGCAGGAGGGTCCCTGTGGCGGCCTTCTGCTGTCAGGGCATTCCTGTGCAAAATCGTCGCTCCTGACTTTGCACATCGACAGTCAATTGCCTGCTTGCAGGGACCTCAGCGTGTCGGCTGCGTACTAACGGGTGTTTCTCCTTGATGTGAATGTCAATGCAACCATTATGGCTCAGGCCACCCGGTGGTCAAGCTTAACCTGCAGGGGTGGCCGTGTCACCTCATCACGCTGATCTTCAAGACAGCATCCACAGTGGATTGATCCTTTGCTATGATGCCTGCAGGGCTGTTTGATACACAACCTGGTGGTGTCTTTAGTGACCAGGATGCAATCACATTCATGCCAGCTCCCACAGCAGATGCACCCCTGCCTGTAGGGGCCTTAATGTGTCCGCTGCCTGCTACCAGGGGGGCACCCTCGTGATGTCAGACGTGGATGAGCAGGGCACTCAGAGCAGGATCCTGGTGGTCACCAAGGACCTCTCGCGGCCCACAGAGGCCAGCCTGGGCTCCCAGCAGGCCGTCCCTGATCTGAGGGAGACCGTGGCAGCGCTGGACAAAGGGACCACGAGTGTCAGGGGTGAGCAAGGGACTGCTGGCTGCTGCCTTGCCATATGCTGTGACAAGGTGCAGAGGCTGGCAAAGTTTGCTTGGCTTGCAAGGGCGCTGTGCTTGGCGTGCATGCCATGACTGGCTTACGAGAGGCTGCGGCTGCTCTTGACAGAGAGACAGTCGGGGCAGTGCCTGCAAATGGCTCTTTGTGAATGACAATGTTGCGGGGCGTGTTAGCATGAACAATGTTTGGAACAAGGCAGGCCCAGCCTGATTTGAGTATGCCAGCCAGCTTTCCTGTCTTGTAAAACTTCAAGCGTCACTGTGGTGCCAGATGCAAGGCCACACGGATCAGCGTGAGGAAATGCTGGGGCTTAGGGGCTTTGTCATGATTGCTTGGCTGCAGGGTATCAGTGCCCATGTCACATGCCGGCTGCGTCTGCTGTGCTGCAGGCATTGTGCAGGTCATCGTCCCCAACATTCTGGGCACCCCCCGAGCAGCCGAGGTAGGGAACTATGAGTTCAAGACCGAGCTGGCAACCCAACACATGCTGCCCCCGCAGTCCTACGAGGCAGTGGGCACTGGAGGTGGGCTTGGCTGGCAGTCACTGGTTGCGGCAGCACCCTCAGGGAAGTGCTCAGCTTGGAGTCTTACAACAGAGGGTACAGCTTGCATCCTGTGTGAGTCTGGGCAGCATATGCTAGTGGCCACAGGAGGCGACCTGGGTCTAGGATTCTTTTCACAGGGACTGCATGTGAATGGGCTTTGTATGGTGCTTAGGCGACAAGGCTGACCGTCTTGAGTGTTCTGACGGTGCTGCTGTGGCTTGCCGGCATTCTCCTGTAAGGTGTGCAGGGGATGCAACAGCGCGTTGCCAGAACAGTACATGGCCAGCCTGGTGCAGAGCCTTCAGGTACCTGAGGCCCTCTGCCAATCTCTCCTGTGCCCTGCCGTCCTATCACGCTGCACTGCCTCATCTGCCTGCCAAGTTGGCAGGCAGCGCAGCAACTGCTGGAGCTGCTTGCTCTGACGCCGCTTGCTGATCCTGAGTCCCTGAGTGTTCTCTGACCATCTTCATGTGCTGCTGCAGCAGTGTAGGGCCTTGTGAAGGAACGCTGAATAGGCCTGCATTTCACTGTCTCCCACCTGCCAACCTTTCTGTATGCTGACTTGCTAAATCTGATGCTGCAGCGGTCCAGGGCATTGTAAAGCACCGCCCAGTGGAGCTCTTGCGCCACATGATCCAGCGAAACCAGATGAACTCCATCAAGGGCTTCTTTCAGCTGTACGGCACTGCTGAGGGATGCGCCATGGCTGTGCAGCTGGCTGTTGCTGAGGAGGGGATTCCTGCGGTGAGGCACGAGGGTTGCACGGGGTGTTTGTGACCTACAGCAGCCGCTCGTTAGCGTTGGTGATCTGTGGAGCGGTTACCGCATGCCTAAGGCATGCAGCATACGCACAAGTTCATTGCCTAAGACGCCCGGTACCATCTGCATGCCAAGTTGTGCAGTGTCTTACCGACTCAGCAATCTTATCAAAGATACACCATGGGATGAGCTACAGCAGGCACTACCTTCTTGACCTGCCAGTGCCTGCTCCCCACCCAGGCCCCTCAATGCGTGCTACATGGGGGCTAGACGCGCCCTCAGATTGTGTTGATGAAGCCTGCGCAGGCCTTCAGGGTGTGCTACTTGGTGCTGCACCTCCCGCAGGCCAGGTGCGACACTTGCTGCATCAAGACGTCGCCAGCGCCCCCAGCTAGGGCCTGCAGCTGGCACTGCTGGTGGAGCTGGACATCTTGCAGGCCAGGCACCCACATGTGACAGAAGAGCTCCGGTCATGTCCTGCACATTGTGCCCTGGCACTCAGACAGCAGCACCTGGCTGTTCACAGACTAGTCTGGCTGCCTGCATGCAGGCTGTGCAAAGGAGGGCACGTGAGTTGCTGGAGGACCCCTCACCAGACCTGGGTGGCGAGGCCACCACCAAGGAGCAGTCAGGGCAGGCCTTGACCTCATTTGGGGTGAGGTGTGGGGCTGCGGGCATGCTCTGGTGTGAGGCTTCAGGCACCCAGCGGCACCAATCTGTGGGGACGGGGCTCTGAGAGGGGGGCGGAAGCTGTGTGCTGAGGGATCTGTGGTCGGCCCTTACATCAACAGCTCTGGCCTGCAGTTGGCCACACAGTGCAGGCAGTCAAGTAGCCCTGTCCGCATCTACTCAGCCATTTTGCCATGCTGCAATGCCGTACTGCTTTCACGGCGCCACCAAGCAAGGCTGCCTGGGCTGCACTTGACAGGCAGTACTTGAAATGCTTTCCTGAAAGCGAAATGTTGTTGGCGGCTTCAGTGACTGCTGACATGCCTCTGCTGCTGCCTCTGTCCCTGCTGGGTCAGGCTGGCCCTGTGTATGAAGTGCCAGGTGGGTTGTTGTCAGGCCCTGACAGCCTGCAGCTGACCACAACCTGCCAGGAGAGCCTCACCCAAGGCTTGCTCTCAAGAATGAAGGATCACCAGGGTGCTGCCCTGCTGATTCTGGTCGCCCGCTGGCCCAAATCGCAGTTTGCTGCCAGCATCTTGTTGTGTCAAGCTGACGGCAAGGCTCACCAACAGAGCACTGATGGTGGTGGCTGCTGTTACCCTGCAGGTGGTCACCAACGACCAGCAGGACTGGTCCCCCGCCTTCCGGGGCATCTGCCTGTACTTCCAGAGGCTGGCGCGCCCACTGGATGAAGTCAACCTGTTCAGGGCCATCGGGGCTGTCCCTAGTGGCAAGGCTCCCCTCCAGTTGGAGGTGGGGCTGTCCCTGGGAGCCATCCAGGTGAGCTCCACTTTGTTGACTGCGCCGCTCAGCAGACGGGCCAGCAGGGTGTGTCGCTGTGTCGGCTGGTGCCGTCATCATGTGCTGGCAGCACCCGTGCAGCTGTGGGTTGTGCTCTTTTGGCAGGACGTAAGGGTGCTCCCCTGCAATGCTCTGTGCTGTGCTGCTTGCTGGGTACCAGGGCTTGTTGATTTGCGCACGCTTCTCAGAGCTGTTCACGTCAGGAAGCACCCTTGCAGCTGAAGGTTGGGCTGTTTCCCTGGGCCCTGCAGGTGAGTGCTGCCTGATTCTGTCCTGCCTGGTCCCAAGGGCTTGTTGCTTGAGGGCCTGCTGGAGGTGTGCTTGTGGCGAGGTGGGAGCGGTGGCCCCTGGCAAGGCAGCAGGGCTGAGGCACGTGAAGGTGCTGCACAGCAGGCTGACTACTTGATCACATGACACGGTGCTCTGTCATGCACCCACAAGCTCATCGCAGGGCGCTCATTCACCATTCTTGACACTACCTGCAGGCGTTGCACGCACACTTCCGTGCCCTAGCCGCCTTCCTCACACGCTTTGCACACGTACGTGAAGAGCGTCTGCGCAACCCGCCCAGGCAGGCGCAACCCCAACTGCAGTGGCATGGGGCCCGTAGCTTGCAGCAGCAAGACCCCGGGGAAAGCCCTGCAAAGCGGCGGCGCATTGCCAGCGCAAGGCATGAGGAGCTCAACAGGTGGGATGCAAAGTGTTCAGGTCTGCAGGATTGAGCTGGTCAACAGGCTCTGCAGCGCACAGGACTGGCTTGGGTGCTGAATCCATCTGCTGGCACTGCCTGCAGCCAGACTGCAGGTTGTGACACATGCCGTGCCAGGCTCGATGTGATGCACGATCGACATTGCCTCTACTCCTCTGCGCCTGCAGCCTGAAACATGGACTGGCCCCACCACACATGCAGCGTCCCTTGCCTGGGGCACTGTGGGCACTCAACTAATGCTGCGCTGACCCCTGCCTACAGCCTGAAGCAGGTGCTGGCCCTGACGGAGCGCATTGCGCAGAGCCTGTCCCTGCTGGCCGTGCTGCAGCACAAGGGGGTGCACCTGCTGAGCGTGAAGCTCGTTGAGGAGCAGCGCGCTGCGCTGGCACGCACAACTCTGCAGTCGTGGGCAGTCAGGCGGGATGGGGACACTCTGGCGCACATGCTGATGTGGGCGCTGCTCAATGAGGAGCAAGGGGCGTCAGGTGGGCTTGGGTGGGTCCGGGATGGCTGGATGCTGCAGGTTGCAGCTTGAGCAGGAGGGGCGACCTGGGGCAAGTAGGGGATGCAACTGCGTTTTGACACACAGATTTGGATGTGGGCCCGGCTTGACAAGCCGGCCCCAGATGGGCTGCTGTGTGGGCGGGGCACATGAATGGCAGGCCAAGCGTGGCATCTGACGGCTGAGCCAATGTGGGAAGTGGAGACGAGCCATAGGCTTCCGTGGGGGGAACTTATTGGCTTCTTTGTGGGTGACTGGAATGTACAGGGATTGCCTGGTGTGCCCCAGCATGGGTCACTGCCTGCGTCATAGCCACGGTGACCCCAACTGTTTGAATGCATCCAGCCTGCTCTGCACTGCAGCTAATCCAGGCTGTGGGAGCGCGCTGCAACCCTGCATGCAGTGCTGTGTGCAGCCTCACTTGCACCTCAGCCTCACTTGCACGTCCTGCCCCATGGAAGCGCTCTGGCTGCATCAGTTTGCCATGCACTGAAGCTTGATCAGGAGAGGACAGCAGCTGAGGAGATTATCCTCACAATGCAGTGCTGCGTTTGCCCTGAGAGGGAGGTCGCCTCAGCACTGTCCTTCTTGGGCCGTTCTGAGTGGCTCAGCAAGCGGCTGGCGTGTCCTGGCAAGGTTGCTGCCTCCCTAGAGAAGCAGCCTGGCTGCCTGTGTCGCCTTGCACAGCATGCACCCAGCCGGCGTGGCCGTCTGGCTGCATCCTTGGTGACACTCGTTGCGTCCTGCACTACAAGCAATGCTTTGCGCAGCGGGGCCTCACTGCAGCTTCCCTTCTATTGTTGCCATGAGACTGCTGACAAGCCGTGGCACAGCGCTGTCTGCCCTTTTTCAACCAGTAGGCTTCTTTGTAGCGTCAAACTGTTGGCGCCAGGTGGCTGCTGGGAACTTGCGCACACAACTCACCTTTGCCGCTCAGCACTGGACAAGATGGCCTAGCATAGCAACACAAGTTGTCTCATCTTAGTTCAGCTTGTCTGTCTGGGAGCTTGGCCATGCTGTCTCATGGCAATGGCAACATTCAGCTGCATGCGCAGGCTGGTCCTAGTGGCAGGTGGGGGCAGCGGCCTCACCAGAGCATCCGCAAGGGGCACCCAGCAGACCTTTGCTGGTCATCTCCAGACAAGATGGGCTGCTCAAGCAAAACAAACTTTTCAGCTTGTTCTGCTTTGATGCTGCCTTTCTGCTCTACTGGCCAAAGGCAAAGGTCCGCTGACTGTCTTGCGGATGCTCTGGTGTGGCCGCAGCCCCTAGCTTTTGCCATGACCAGGCTGTATGCAGGGTTCAGCTACATGCGCAGACTCACCTTTGCCTTTTACCTCCGGATGAGGTGGTTAGGTTGAGCGGAACAAGTTGTTTCAGCTCGGTCTGCTGCAGTGCTGCCTTTCCTGTCAACTGGTGAAGAGCAACGGGTCAGCTGTGTGCCTTGCGCATGCTCTGGTAAGGCCCCAGCCCGCATCTGCCACTGGGACCAGCCTGCATGCAGGGTTCAGCTACCTGCGCAGACTGATCTTTGCCGCTCACCTCCAGATGAGATGGGCTGGTTTAGCACAACAAGTTGGGCTTCAGTGTGTTCTGCTGCATGCTTGCCCTGCTTGTCTGCGGGTCAGCGGGGAAGGTCAGCTGGGTGCGTTGCGTGTGTTCTGGTGAGGCTGCAGCCCACATCTGCCACTGGGACCATTAGACGACCCATTCCATCCAGAGGTCAAACTGCTTTCTACAGCTTGTTCTGCTGCGACATTGCCCTTCTTGCCTAATGGTGAACCCTGCCTTGCATGGTAGTCGTCTGCGTCTGTGTCCCTCTGCTGCTGTGTCGCACCCTGGTCAGTCCTCCAGCAGCACCAGACAGTCATGGGAGATGATTTCATGCACCAACAGCCTGGCCGCAGGCAGGCTGGTGGCGCAAGACATCATCTCCTGGGACCACATTTGTAAAAGCCCAGCAGGTCATTGTGTGCAGGTCTTGGCGCGCTTCTGCCCTGTGCATGTCAGCGCTGCCAGGATAGGTGTCGTTCGCCGCTTACCAGCTCAATCTGTTGAATGGTCGTATCCAGCAACCATCGGGAAGGCCATTCCCAATAGTGCTGAATACGACCTGTCAGCGGGTGGAGGCAGTGTGCATGTCAACCTCACCCTTTCCACAGCTCTGCACCAAACTGCTCCAGGGTGCCCCATGGTGGCCCTCAATCTGCACACAGAGCAACCACACCTCAGAGCCTGCACCATCCTGGGGTTGGGCCCGACGAGCCCAATCACTGACCCGGCATCATTGGCATTCAACCCAAGCCTGCCTCCCATGGTCAAGGCAGTCACAGCCGGCCCAACGGGACAGCACCCTTGTTTGCACCCCTGAGGCTTCCTAGGGGAGGGAGCCGCTGGGGAGCCGACAGGTGGCATCCTGGCTGGCCGGCTTTCACAGCGCATAGGAGGGCCTTGCTTGCAGGAACCCCCATATTATCTGCAAGAAACCCTCAGTGTCAGTCGGAGTGGAACTCTCAGCCCTGTGACGCCAAAGGTGGTCATGTCAGAGGCACTGTGATGATTGATGTGTCAAGGCATACATCCACTGTAGTATGCCTGCATCTTGGCGTGCATCGTGCATCAGCGATCCACGACACGTTCCTCATGCGGCAGACTGCAATGCATGCACACCTTGACGCGTCCACCAACGCTGTCTCTGGATGATTACGTGTGGCTTCACAGACCTTGAGAGCTGGGCTCCTCTTGGCGCTGCTCGTTTCTGAGAACAACGGCGCATGGAATTTTTTCACCTGCAGGCACATGGGCAAAGGGCATGGCCTCCAATCCGGCGTTGGGTGCAGCCACTGGCCCCCACTTCTCATCCACATGCCACCAGAGACTGCCTACAAACAGCAAAAGCACATGAGCAACCTGAACATCTTCACCTCGGGCCCTGCAGATGAGCGGGCAAAGGCGCTGGCCACTGACCTGGCGTCAGTGGCCCCCGCTATCTTCAAGGCTGGCGACCGGGTGTACGCAGATGCCATGCGCTTTGTGCGGGCAGCCGAGACCGCACAGTCCCCGTCCGCCGCTGCGCAGCACAGGGATGCCGCTGTGAACATGCTCTGCGAGGTGGGCCTCTGGCGTGACACCCTGCTTGAGAAATTATCAGGGCTGCTGCATAACACAACAACCCCTGAAGGCTCACATATTCGTTAGGCAGATTTGATGCTGATTCGCTTTGCAAGTCTCTGGTTTGCTGTCCCTGCCTGCCTGTCACGAACGTGTGGCTGTGCCTCCTCAGGCATCAGCCGGGGCCTGTACTTGCCCTGCTCCTGCAGCAGCCTGGCTGGGGTCAGGTGGCAGGCACAATGCAGGCGCACTGTGTGCCCCCTAAGGTGCCCTCGCGCTCTGACCTCCTGTAGCCACCAAGCTGCTTCCCCTGTGCGCTGCAGGTGCCCCTGCTGGTGGACCTGCAGTGGGTCACTCCCCTGCTGGCCAAGCTGGGCGGGTGGGCGGGCATCGTGCAGCTGGCGCAGGCCAAGGCCCAGGCGCTGGACCCGGCCGGTCGCAGCAGCATCCCCCTCAGCGCGGCCTTCCAGGCGGGCGAGGAGGTCCACAGGCTGCGTGAGGTGGGGGCCACCGGGGGCTGCTTGTCGGGTTCCACCTGGCCGACTACATGGCCGACGGAGCCGTCAGGCGGGTGCATGCAGGCTCCAACCCGCATGAGGTCCCTCTTCAGGGCGTCTGGGGTGTGCCTTGATTTGCCGACCGCAGGTGCAGTCAGGGTCCTGCAGACGAGGGCACAACATTACGCTGGTACCCCTGACGGCGGCTGGGCAGTCAAGCTGCATTGACACTGTGCACACCTCTCTCCAGGCGCGGCCAGGACTTGTCCTGGTTTTCTTGAACCTTGGGCAAGCTTCAGTCGACGATGTCAACAGGCCTGACAGGGGGAGTCATAGCCAGTGGGCAGATCCCCGCACCTGTGCACAGGCAAGCTGTTGCTCAGCAGGCAGGCCGAGCTGCAGTGGCATGCAAGCATCTTCACCCTGTCAGGCTGGCCAGCCTGTGCAGGCAGCAATGTGGAAAGCAACACAGCTGGGCTGCTGTTTGGCTGCACAAAATCAGGGCTGAGGTTGGCAAGCAAGGCTGGGGCAGCATCATGCTGGGCCAACTTCAGAGGCAAGGTCACTAGTGCTGCCATGTGCTCCAGCTCGGCAGTCACCAGACATGTGGAAGACCTGAATGCTGGGCGTGCCGGAGGGCCCCCATGCTCTGCCTGCCCTCTAATACCACAGAAGCACATGATCCCGCTCGTGCAGAGTGTATCTGTGGCAGCTCCCATCTTGTCCTTCTGACACACTTGTGTCTGCCTACAGAGGCGCATCTCGGAGTGCTACGGTCCCCTCCTGCAGCTGGTCAAGGGCTTGAGGAACCCTGAGGATGCGCAGGACGCACTCCCTGCGGAGCTCATCCAGAACCCCCTGGCAAGGCAGCAGCGCCTGAGGCAGCTGGTGCAGGTGAGAGGGAGGGGTCAAGCTGAGGCATTGGTCTCAGATATGGATTTGCAGCAGTGCCTGCAGCCAAGGTGCAGAGGCAAACAAAGCCACACTGTGGTGACAGTGTCACCTGTGACTGTGGAGAGGCAGGTGGTGCAGGTGAAGAAGGAAGTTTGTTGTGCTGAGGTGTTCAAACTAGGCTGCATGGCACCTGCAAGTACTTAAGGTCAGCGCCAGGACCAGTGATGGCTCTGGTGTCAACAAGCTGCATGCTCGCTGCAAACAAGTGTGGGCAGGCTGTGGCGCTTGGCAGGCTTAAGTTCTTGTGCTAACAGGGCAGCATGGCTGACCTGGATACATGAGAGGAAGCCGTCTGGTGAGGATGCTGTGCAGTGGCTGAGCAGCAGCAGCTAAGCATGCTGCGCAGGGTGGACCGGAGAGGTCCTGTACCTGCCCATAGAGGAGTCCCTGCACAGGAGTCCCTGCACGAGGCATCTATGTGATTGTGAGGATGACATGAGCCAGGTGCACTGGGCTGGTGGGGACAGTGTGGCAAGGCATGTGACATCAGGGCTTGTAGAATGTTTTTGTTGCAGACCTGCCTGAAGCACTGCACATCACCACATTGAAGCTACCCCTGTCCCTGACCGGGTCACAGATATCGAAAGCCTGCAGAGCACCTTCTCAGCTTGGGAAAGTGTTCTTGGGCTTGGGTTCTGTGGCCAGCTCAGGAAGATGGCAACGGGGCCAGTGTAGCAGGGCATGTAACATCAGGGCTTGCAGAATGTCTTTGTTGCAGACCTGCCTGCAGCACTGCGGATCACGACATTTGAGCCAGCCCTGTTCCCAGGAATCAAGCCTGCAGAGCACCTTCTCAGTGGGGAAGTGTTCTTTGGCTCTGGGTCAGTGGCCAGCTCAGGAAGGTGGCAATGGGGCCAGTGTGGCCGGGCATGTGACATCAAGGCCCACAAAATGTGTTCTGTGCAGACCTGCCCAAGCTGTGCAAAGCACCACAATTGAGCTATCCCTGGATGTCTCTGACAGGGTCTCAGAACTCAGCAGCCCGCAGGGAGCCGTCCGCAAGGTTGGGGACCTGCTCTCCGTGGGCTCACAGTCTGTGACCAGGTCAGGGTCATTGTGGCAGGGCATGTGAGACCAAGGCTTGCAGCTTGCATCATGCGCAGAACAGGTCTGGCGCCTGGTTCTGCAGATTACCACAGACTAGCTGTCTCTGGATGTCTGTGACCCAGTCACAGCCATCGACAGCCGGCAGAGCACCTTCCCAGGCTGAGAAGCTGTCTCTCTAGCCGACGGATTGTGCCTAGGTCGGCGACACTGGGGGTGGTAGGGTCACTCAGGCAGGGCATGTCATGTCAAGGCTCACAGGTCACCATCTCTGCGCAACAGCCTTGACAGTTGAAGCTTTGCGGCTCAATGCCTTTACGCTATCCTGTTTGTCCCTGAGTAGGTCACAGAGGTCCGGTCGGGCTCTCCGACCGTATGTCTCTGACCAGCTCCGGGATGTCACAATGGGGCAACTGTGGCAGGGCATGTAATACTAAGGCTTGCACTTCATGATTCGTGCAGACCAGGCTTGATGCCTGGATCTTTGCAGGTCACCACACTTCAGCTGTCCCTGGTTGTCTGTTTCTGAATGTCTGAGATCCAGTCACAGACATCAACAGCCTGCAGAGCACCTTCTCAGGCTGAGAAACTGCTCTCAAGCTGTTAGCAATCTATCACTGGGTGGCACACAACATTGGCCTACAGTATGAGCATTTCTCTTTGTGGTGGCTTCATGCTGCCTCTGTGTGTCTGTACCAATGTCAACCGATGGACCCCGCAGGCCAGTGACGCGCCCGTCTTTTCTGATGCATTGACATGGTGTCCCAGGGACCTTCTGATGCTGAAGACGTGGTCTGGCCCTGCTTTGGCACCCTGCTATGCCTGCAGAAGCCCCACTGACAAAGCAGCACAGCACAGGGCTCATCTTGGCATTGTCAGGACATTGGCCTCTGCCGTGTGCACCCTGGCAGGGCCACTCACGCTTTGACAGGACTCCTGCCTGCATAACTGGCATGTGCCCCTGCTGCTGGAGGTTGATGGATCTTCATATCTTTCCTCTGGCATGGGCTGCAAACTTGTGGACTTGTCTACATATGCATGCATGCTACACAGCCATTGCAGCACAGCTACCAGGTGCAGCGCTGTCTGGAGCGCTGATCGGGTCGCTGTATCGTTTTTGGGCTGTGTAGCTGACCGGGTGAGGTGAACGTCGGAAGATCTGGGAAGTCCCAGAACATCCAAGGGTAGTGTCAAGTTGTGCCGTGTGCACTGTGGCAGTGAGCTGATAAGTCAGCAACTAGCAACATCGACCAGCAATTTGGGGTAGTGCCTAGTGCTTCATGCTGGACAGGGTTGACTTTAGGACACAGGTCAGGGATAGGCGATTGTTCTCTGTGCATGAGGCCCTTGCCGTGTCGCTGCCTCAGGGGTTCTGGGTGTGATTTCAGAAGGCAAGAACTGTGGAGGGTGTCCTAGACTCACTGCTCAAGGACTCCGTTGGTAGCCTCGGCCAGCAGGTTTTGTGGTCTTGAGGTTGTGCAGAGCGTCACATGTCATGCAGTTCCAACATCACATGGGTGTGGCCTGGCCTCTGCCAGAGGTATCTTGCTCTCATAGCAAGCAGGGCTCCGTGTTGAGAGAGTGGAGCCGGCTTTGTTCACCATGATAACCTCATTCTGCCACGGGTGCTGTGGGGGGTTCATATCTGCTGTGTGTGGTACCGTGTTTGTTTCACGCGATCAAGCCTCCTGGCTGGTGCACCTTCAGACTGTCCCAAATCCTTGAGTTGTGCTTGTGCCTTGAATCTGCACTGGGATATTGCATGGCTCTCACTTGCGGGGGGGGCATTTCAAAATGTGGCCGCCTTGGCCACCCTGCGCGCTCTGGTCACAGGCCTGCAGGCCAGCAGGCTTGCAGGCTTAGCCACCAGGGACTGCAGTGCTGCCAGGATTGCTATGAGCAGGTTGTTCAGGGCGGCTACGGCACCACAACAGGTGAGCACTGCGACGAGGCCTGTCCTTGAATGCTTTGACGGCAGGGCTCATCTGTCTGTGGGCAGGTCCATCACGGCATGCTGCAGGTGGCAGCTGACACTGCAGGCATGATGATGACAAGTCAAGAGGGAGCAGTCTCTTTCTAAATGTCTCTGGCGCGACTCCACCCTGCACCTGAAGCACACCGCTGGCAGAGCCCTCAGGAGTGGTCAGCAGCAAGTCCTGCATGAGAGGGGGGGCATAGGGGACAGCAGACACCGTCGTGTGGAGCTGTGCAGGACTTGCTGTGCTACCGTCTGAAGCCTGCATGCGCTCGCCTGGCAGCTCCGTCAGTGATGTGGTACACGACAACCCGACGCTGGAACCTCTTACCTCCTGGAGCCTGTACACCTCCACGTCTGACTGGGCAGTCGTGCTGGGAGGGATGCTGCTGCGCCTGGCAGGGTCCCGCGCCTGGCCTGCACCATCTGCACATGGCCTGCCCACCTGCTGGTGGATCTGCAGTGGGTCACTCCCCTTCTAGCAAAGCTTGGCTAGAAGAGGAGCTTGTCCACCAGCAGGGGCACCTGCAGTGGCAGAGGCTCATCAACTTGGTGACCGCAGGATAGCAGCGTGCAAGGGGCCTGCAGGGGGCTTACGTCTGTGCCTGCTTGCAAGCTGACCCCAGCCAGGCTGCTGCAGGAGTAGGGCATGTACAGGCCCCGCGCTGATGCCTGTGACAGGCAGGCGACACAGCAAAGTGGAGACCTGCAAGAACCTTCAGCATCACGAGCTGCCTGATGCATATGTGGTTGCTGAAGGGTTGTCCTGTCATGCAGCACCCCTCAAAACAACTCAAGCAGAGTGCAGCACCAAAGGCCTACCTCGCAGAGCGTGCTGACAGCGGCGTCTTTGCGCTGCGCAGCTGCGATCGCGTGCATGTGGGTGCGATGTTCTCTTGCAGGCTGCACAAAGCGCTCCGCCCCCAGCTTACATGCGCTCCCCAACCTTGCTGCACGCCAACGGAGGGTGCTCTGCGACTGCAGACCATGCACTCCCAAGGCACCCTCCGCCATGTCCTGCCTGACATACATGGCTGTCCCGATGCCAGCTGACAGCTGGCCCCTTGACAGTCAAGGGTGTCATGCGAGGCGTCGCACAGGGTGCCCCGGGAACCCTCTGCTGATTCAAAAGTTGGTGCTCAGCATCCACACTTGTCCCACCACAAGGTGTGCAGGAAGGAGGCATCTGCGTACATGTGGTCCGCAGCCTTGCTGCACGCTATATGAGGGGCTCACCCCTGCTGCAGACAGCATACCATGCAGCAGAATCTCCTGGAGCTTCCTCTGCCATGTCCTGCATGGCACCCGTGACTGTCTAGATGCCGGCTGTCATCTTGACTTTCGTCCGCAATGCCATGCACGACATCGAAAAGGGTGCCCCTGGAGCCCTCTGCTGCTTCAAGAGTTGGTGCTCAGCGTCCACCCCTGCCCTGCTAGACCACAACAGATTGTGCAAGCAGGAGGCATCAGTGTAGCCGCGGTCTCCAGCCTTGCTGCACGCCAGCGGAGGGTGCTTGGAACCCCTGCTGCTGACAGCAAAGCATGCAGCACAATTTCCTGGGCTATCCTCCGCCATGTCTCACATCGCGCCCTTGACTGTCTAGATGCCAGCTGACAGCTGGCCTCTTGACATTCAAGGGTGCCATGTGAGGCACTGCACAGGGTGCTCCAGAAGCCTTCTGCTGCTTCACAAGCTGGTGCTCACCATCCACCCTTGCCCTGCCAAACCACCACAAATTGTGCAAGAAGAAGGCATTGGTCTCCAGCCTTCCTGCACACTCTGAGAGGGTGTCTAGGTATATCTGCTGCAGACTACAGACCATGCAGCAGAAGAGAGACTCCCAGGGCACCCTCTGCCATGTGCTGCTTGGCACCCGTGAACGTCTAGATGCCGGCTGTCACCTTGCCATTTTCGTGAGCATCCACGCAGGACAATACACAGGGTGCCCCGGGAGCCTTCTGCTGCTTCAAGAGTTGGTGCTCAGCATCCACCCTTGCCCTGCCAAACCACCACAAATTGTGCAAGAAGAAGGCATGCATATACACATGGTCTCCGGCCTTGCTGCACACTACCAGAGGGTGCTTAGGAATATCTGCTGCAGACTGCAGACCATGCAGCAGAAGCAAGGCTCCCAGGGCACCCTGTGCCATGTCCTGCTTGGTACACATGACTGTCCAGATGCCAGGTGACAGCTGGCCTCTTGACATTCAAGGGTGCCACGCGAGTTGTGGCACAGCGGGCCCGGAAAACCCTTCGGGCACGCTGCTTCGGGAGGTGGTGCTCAGCATCCACCCTTGCCCTGCCAAACCACAAGAAACTGTGCACTAGGAAGGCATTCATGCAAATATGGTCGCCAGCCTTGCTGCACGCCAACGAAGGGTGCTCAAGTCCCCCTGCTGCAGACAGCAACCATGCAGCAGCATCCCCCAGGGCACCCTCTGTGACACCCTGAATGGATGGGATGCCAGCCGACAGTTCACATGTTGACAATCGTTGCTGCCATGCGAGGCGCTGCACAGGGTGCCCCAGGACCCCTCTGCAGCTTCAAAAGTTGGTGGTGAGCATCCGACCTTGCCCTGCCAAAGCACACTGCTGCAGACAGCAAACAATGCAGCAGAATTGTCAGCTGGAATGGAGGGTGGGCAGTGCTGTTGCCGGCGCCCAGCGCTGCCCACCTGCTGTTTCAGCTGGCAATACTCCATCTGGCCCTGCAGCTGCAGGGCCATTATCTGCTGTTGTGCGCTCTGCGCTTTGGCTGAAGCGGCAGCCTGTTTGACAGCTGGCATCTTGACATAAAAAGGTGCCATGCAGGGCCTTGCAGGGGATGCCCCGGGAGCCCTCTGCTGCCAAAGTTGATGCCCTGGAAACCTTGCTGCAGAAGTTGGTGCTCAGCATCCACCTTGCCCTGCCAAACCCCCAGAAAGTGCAAGAATTTTCTGCGAAGGGCACCCACACACCACGTGCTGCCATGCAGGACATCACCGAGAGCGCCAGGGACACGCTGCTGCAGGAGGAGGTGCTCAGCGTCCTGATAGAGATGGGGGCGGTGGAGGATCTCATCGAAGCGGCGCGCCAGTCTGGCAGGACGGGCAGGAAGCGCATCGAGGCCCACCTCATGCAGTGCGGCGGTGTGGAGAGCAACGGGGAGCTGCCTGAGGGACAAGTGCTCAATCGACAGCAGGTGGGCAGAAACACTGCTGCAGACTGAGTGCCTGCCGCAGCTTGATGGTGCCAATGACAAGGCAGGCGCTTGTGCTCTTTGCAGTGGCCTTGCCAGGCCCATCACATACAGGTCTGTGGGACGCAGAGCAGCAAAGGGGCACAGTCTCAACCGCCAGCAGGTGAGGGGGAGCGCTGCTGCGCACTGAGTGCATGCTGCAGCTTGATGGTGCCTTGCAAGTTAGGCACTGGTGCAAGAGACCATGGGGGCTGCCTGACGCCGAGCTGCTGACACAGTGAGTGGGCCTGGCGCTGGGCGACCAGTTGTTCCCTACTGATGATGTTGTGTTGTGCCCATACACCTGCTTGCTGGGACGTTTGAGATAGCCATAGTGAGCAGTCAGGGCATCCACTGAGATCGGTGCTGAGATGTCCGAGCCTGCCGTGTCAGGGACATGTGCAGCTTCTGTTTGGCTTAAACCTCTTGGCCCCCTGGCTTGGCCCGTCTGCGCCCCGTGCTGCCTGCAGCAGGAGCAGGCCGCTGTAACCCCACGCCCTGCCCTCCCCGTTGCCTGCAGAGGATACGCGTGAGGGTCTTGTGCTGACTGGCAAGCGACCCGATGCTTGTGTCTGTCGGTGCCTATCCCCCTGCCCATCTGTTGCCTGCTGCGGAACAACAGCCGCCTGCTGCAGAGGGTGTGCGTGGAGGCTCTGGCCAGGCTGTACCACCGAGAGGCGGAGGATGCGGCGGCGCTGCGCCAGCCCATGCAGACGATTCAGGTCGCCCGTGAGCGGGCCGGCAAGATGTGGGAGACCCTGGCGCTGGCCCCTGCACCCCCTGAGGAGAAGGCTCTGCCCATCGAGCAGCGCAGGGACTGGCTGCGGGATGCACGAGCGGAGGTAGGAGAGGGTTGTGTGCAACCTTTAAGCTCCTTGTCGCCCCTCAAGGGGCAGCTCTTGGGCTTGAAGAAGCGCAGGGACTGGCTATCTGATGACTGACTGCTCGAGCAGGGGTGGAGGTGTGTCCGAGGAGGAGTCCTCAAAGAAGCGCTGTGTTGAGGAGCAGGCCCTGCCCACTGTACAGCACAGGGACTGGCTTCAGGTGGTGCTCACAGGGGTGGGCTCTGCACAGTCATATCTTGTGAGTTTCTACCATAAATTTGGGAAGCAGCGCCCACAGTTGCTGATGCATGATGGTACTGTGCCAGTAAAGTGTGCCAAGCCCTTGATGCCGGACCTCTGGGCCTGGCCGCAGTAGCAGAAGGCTCATGGAGGCCTCACCTGGTGTTTGAGAGACCAGTATTGCCCTGTCGTCCCTGCAGGCATATGACTCTGGCAGGGACGCCTGGAAGGATGCGCTGGAGTGCCGCGTGCAGAGCGCTGACTTGCAGATGGCCATCGCTGAGCGCCTGAGGAGGGACCTGCAGGTGAGCAGGAATGGCACTTGTAGAGGGGCAGGGCATTGCTGAGGTCCATGGGGGTGCGACGGGCCCGACATTGTAGCCTAGACAGTCCAAATGGCACATGTGGCAGATGGGCTGCAGTGGCTTGGCGCCTCTGCCGCAAACAGTGGCCTTCCTGCCAGGGCCTGCCTGTGTATTTTCAATGGGAATCAGGGACCCACCGACTCACAAAATGGGCAGCCATGCAAGTGCAGTGACCTTGTCTGAGGCAGATTGTGCTGCAGCACAGCAGGAGGGGCATGCCTGCTGTGCTCCTTGTCTTGTCTTCTGAAGGCAGCCTGCAGTCACCAGTAACAGTCAAAGTTGGACTGGCTGGGATGTGTGCTTTGCCTGCCAGACTACATTGGCTGCACCCCCTGAGCACTTCGTCCCACCTGAGCCTGCAGGAAGCAGATGCAGCTGCCACCCACCCTGGCGCTCCATTGTTCACCCGAATACGCATCCGCCCCCTTTCTTCTTCCCTGCTCTGCAACCCCCTTCATCTCTCTTGTGCCTGCCTGCAGACAGCTGACGAGGGGTCCAAGCAGGGCCTGCAGAGGGCCCTGGCCGCTGTGGAGTGCAGCGTGATGGAGCTGCAGGAACTGTACTCGGTGGCGGTGCCCCAGCGGTACTGGGACGTGTGCCTGCAGCTGGCTGACGCGGCCGGGCAGGGGAACCGCCTGGAGCCGCGGGACCTGCAGGAGCTGTGGAAGCTGTACCTCCTGCAGGTGAGCCCGGTCGGGCCTGAGCTGTTTTGGTTGAGGTGAAGAGGGCTGGGCCAAAACCAGGGGTACTTTTGCTTACCTTCAGGGTGTAAAGCTGCTGACCTCGCAGGAAAAGAAACCTGCACCTGCAGTGCCAATTGCTTGATTGTAGCGAGTAGGTAGCACAGATGTTTCTACTTTGGAAACAATTTTCGTTGTGCCATGTGACGCTAGAGGCAGCTCTTGGCAAGGTGATCCAGCTTCTGATCTGTACCAAAAGCCTGCCGGTTCCAAGATGCTGGCGTCTTGTGAAGGCACTTGCAGCCAGAGGCAGCCTACAGCGGAGGCGCTGCAATGCCCAAGAGTGTCATTCAACAACGTCAGCCTGGCATGCAGGCATATCGCGAGGGCAGCTGCACCCGTAACGAGGCAGAGGCAGCATTGATTGGAGGTAGCGGCCGCAGCAGTCTGCACTGAGTCATCCAACACCGTCTGCCTGGCTGTGTTGCAGGGTCCCAAGATGGTAGCGTCCCGTGAGGGCGCATGCACCCATGATCAAGCAGAGGCAGCCTTCGGCGAAGTGCTGCAGCGCCTGCGAGACCTGGGGCCTCACATCCATCAGTGGGCAATGCCCCTCGAGCACCTCATTCTGAGGCTGGAGGAGCTGGCTGTTGGGCGGTGGCCGCCACCAGCTGAGGACAGGCCTGGAGTTGCACAGGATGCAGCCGTTGTGGATTCACTGGTTGTGGTGAGTACGGGCAGGGCCAGAAGAGATCTTAATGTGCAGGGGAGGTGTTTGGAGGGCCAAGTGACCGCACAAGAAGTTGTGCATGTCACCCCTGTGCTTGTGAACGTGCCGCAGCATTGCTGCCAGCAGGTGTTGCTGTCAGCTGAGCATAAGCTTGGAGTAAGGCAGCCTGCAGCTTGTGTGGGTGCCCTGGTGTCGCTGTGAGCATGTACACATGTGTGGGGCTGGGGAGGTTGTGCTAGCCCAATGGGGCACTTGCCAAAGCACCATCTGCTGCGCAGCATGCATGTGCATGTACAGGGAGGGTTCGGCGACAGTGCTTTTGGGATGCGGCCACTGCTGGCTCAGGGAGGCCAGGACTAGCGCAGCATGCAATGGTGGCAGTTGCACTGAGTTGTGGTGAGGGGGGGGGGGGGGGGGCCTGGAACCAGCCCAGTCTTCTGCAGGCAGCCCAGTCCAGGGGCTGTCTGCGCAGTGTGGACCCTGCCTACCCATTTCAGCCCTGGCTGCAGATAGTGACTTTGCAGCGCAGATGTGACCCCAGACTGTCAGCTTCAACATCTGCGCTGCAAAGTCACTGTCTGGTCGCCTGGGAAGGCTCCCCTCTGAAGCCAACCGCACTCCCAAGCAATGCAGTGCAGCGAGCTGCATGGAGCCTCCAGCCTGCAGCCACGAGCACCATTGAGGCACGCTTGCAACCCAGTTTGTCGCAATCCAAATGCTCCAGCAAGCATGCAGTCCCTGCCTGCAGGCATGCGACGCACAGCGTCTCAGCCCGGACCATCAGAAATGCAGCCCAACCCCATGGCTGTCTGTGCTTTCAAGCAGACATTCACACAAGAAGTTGGACTCCCCTGCCTGCAGGCGCGTGAGGTCATGGGGCCCAGCCAGGGCAACCGGGATTCCGGCCTGACCCAAGTGGAGCGCGCATACGATGCCCTCCTTGAGCGCCAACAGGGGGACCCTGAGGGCGGTCAGGAGGCCAGGGAGCCGTTTATGCGGGCACGCCTGATGCACAGCCGCGTGCGCCTCCTGCTCCTGCGGGGCACTGCAGATGACATCCGCATGAGCGAGGCCTGGGCCTGGGACAAGAGGGATGAGAAGGTGAGTCGCTGCTCTAGCCGTGTCAATTTCCTCGTAGGGTTTGTTGGCACGTGTGTGAGGAAGGCCAGCGCCTGAGTCAATGACTGGCTGAAGCAGCAGGGCACTGCATTGTGCAGTGCTCCCTGCAGGCCTAGCCAAGCTGCGCCACCAATGCTGACCTGTGGCTCCTCTCGATGCAGATCAATGACCTGAAAGCAAAAATCGACCACTACCGCCGCACCGCACCGGCACAGTTGCCGTTGCCTGACAGTAATGAGCTGGTCGCCGCGCTGGATGACTTGGTGGAGCAGATTGACAGACAGGAACAGGACGCCGCGATCAGGCACCCGCGGCCCCTCAGGCACAACCAGTTTCCCTCCCTACTCCATGCTGCCCGAAGGTTGTGAGCACCTGCATGTCTCAAATGTTGACATGCTGCCCTGAATGAATGGCTTTGACTTGACCATCGAGTTCAATGAACTTCCCATCTTGACCATCCGCAAGAGGGCCTCCCTAGTCCTCCTGGATTCTGGACCTTTCAGCTTTGCTGCATGATGCCACATCTTTGAAAGCAGGTCCTAGTTGACAGCATTCCACAAAAGCACTAGTGGGTGGGCATCTTGCTGGGAACAGGATGAGTACAAGCTCAGGGTGTTTCAATGATCTGGTCACAGGGGCATGCGGGGCAGTGACACTGAGTTGGGTCCTAGAGAACATTCAAGCTCGTAAGAGTGTGTCAAATAGCCAGAGCAGTCAGCGTGCACCGCTGATGTTGGCTCAGAGTCCAACCTTCTTTTCGAGCTTGGGCAGCGCGGCTGCAAACAACAGGGTGAAGACCACATGTGGCGCAATCCTGCAGGCAGCGACAGGAACATATCAGAATGCTACTTGACAGCCGTTGGACAGCACTGCAAGCTGCCAAGTGGTTGGTGAAGATGGCACCCAAAAGGCGACAACAGCAGTGGGTGTTGCAATTCGCCAGGTGATGCATGGTGCGAGGCATGCCGAGGCCCCAGAGCTGGCCTGGTACCAGACGAGCATGCAGGCTCCGGCAGCAGATCTCACTAGCCCCCTGCATGGAGCACGTATGCACAGATTCTGTGACAACTCCCAACCTACCTGAAGCAGTAGGTAGGGAAGCCAGTGTAAAACTTGAGGGGGCCCTCCTGGGTAAAGGTCTTCATGGCGCAGTCGACAGGGCTCTTGTACGGGTATGTCCCGTCGGGGCCCTTCTCCATTTTCTGCAGCAGCAGGCAATGAATGATGTTCAGGACGACAAGCCTGCAGAAGCTTGCTCCTGTAGAGGCAGGTCTCAGCACCCCACTGAACCAGAGAGCAGCAGACTGGAGCTCTGTCACGTGGCACCATTCCCACAGCAAAAGTTGCTGGTGACGTCTGAGGCCCACCCGTAACACCAGCCTCATTGGTGCCTGCAGCGATCTGCACTGAGTGCTGCTCAGCCATCAGACGGGGCAAGCTGCCCACACTGAGGCAGCAGTAAGTGGTCACCAGGAGTGAAGCGGGCAAGTGACTGGCAGTGTTGTTACCCACCTGGATGCGCGTCTTGATGAAGTCAAAGGGCAGGCTGCAGAAGGCTGCGAAGAAGCCGGCGATGCAGGCAGCGCCCACCACATTGGTCTGCCCGTGGACACCAGCCTCAGCCAGCATCTCCTTGGCCTGCAGACAGAGCAGTGCTCAGTATGGGTGAGCAGACAGGGAGCTGAATGCATGAAGGCACAGGTCCTGCAGGTCTCTCCTGCAGGGGTAGACGGCAACAGGCAGGGGCCTCTCACGTCTGAGCTCAGACCATGCGTCAACGTCAGCCTGCAGGCGAGCTGGCCGAACTGGACCACAGAGGCAGCTGTGTGCCTGCCCAGCCGACACATCCAGAAATTTGGCGAGCATGCTGCGTCTGCAGCTGGGGTCAGGGAGGCACAATGCTGAGGCAGGCTGACGCTCATGTCCACCACCTGCCCGGGCTGGACCTGACAGTGGAGGCGCCGTCAAGCAGCAAGTCTACCACAGGCCACCTTGAATGAACAAGCAGCATGCCACCTTCCATCCCTGGGGCCCAAGATCGTCAGCAGTGATCCAGGTGGCCACAGGAAGGACCAGGTGACTGATTGATCAACTCGGTGTGCCTTGTCCCCTGCGCAATATACATGCCACAGGGACCGACCTGGTCATGACAGTCCAGCATGATGATGAGGGCCATGATGATGATGAGGGCCATGGCCTGCATCCCGACCCCTGGGGAAACCCCCATCAGCATCTCCTACAGCCAGCAAACCGTACTGAACAGCACAGCAGGCGAGCCCCTCAGCTTCCCACCCACCTGATCATTGGAGGCCAGCATGCCCATGTTGAGGGCCATGGCCCTGACGACGGTGGGCCCGGCGCCCTTGAAGAGCCCCACGGCGCCCTCATCCTTCACGATCCGGGTGAGTGCGTTGGTCACGCTGGTGTAGTTGCGGCGCCGCTCGAGGGGCAGGGTGGAGTCGGACTGCATCCGGACGAGCGACAGGTCGGCGGGGGAGCCCACCAGAGCTCCCAGGCCTCCAGCTGCCAGGCCGGCGCCGGCCTTCTGATACAGGGGGATGGGCTGCAGGGCACAGAAGAGGGAGTGGGCTGCATTGCTAAAACAGGTGTCAACTGCTTGATTCAAGGTGCAGGCCTCACTTCACTGCAGGTGCGATGTTGTGGGTTTCATGCCTGGGTGCCCAGGAGGCTTGTGCTGGACCAATGAAGGAGGAGGAGCTGCAGCAGGAGGGCAGCCGCCGCACTGCTGTGTTTAGGTCAGGCCTGCCCAAGAGTCTGCGGATCCAGATGCACAGCCCCTTGCACCAGCAGCGCAATCATGCAAGTCTCTCAAAAGCCACAGCTCCTCAAATGACCCCTCAAAGGCGCCCCTGCCCTCAATGCTGTCCATGGCAGCAGACTGCACGGGCCTGCTGTGTCCAGAGGTGATCCTTGGCTCAGTGCTGTTGGTGAGAGCAAGGTGCAGAAAGTCACCAAGCAGACGTACGGGGTGGGGCGGCAACAACTATGAGCATTCAGCATGACGTCTGGCTGGGTGGCTTCCAGGGTATGCTCCCACCCTCTGCATGCAGTCAGGTGGTGTGCACGCTACAGCCACCGCAGCACAGCTGGTCAGCTGTGTCTGCAGTGGCCTGGGGAGCCATCAGTCTGCAGTGGTCCTGCAGCTTCCGACAGGCCCAGCACAAGCAGGCTGCTGGGCACCGCGGCCTACTCACGTCCACACCAGTCACAGGAGCAGCCCCCCTCACATGGGCACACGTGCGCAACTTCTCACGAACCCACCTTGCCCTCGTTCCTCTTCTTCAGCTCATCACTGAAGATGCCAAAGAACCCGAGGCGGGCAGTTGTGTAGGTGGCTTGCCTTAGCAGGCCAGCTGACAGCCCCTTGTACAGGCCCCCCACACCATCTGCGGCAATGATGTCCTTGGCCACCTTGATCTGCAGCAATCGAGGGGGAGGGTGAGCACACTGCCGCTCACAGGGTCCAGCAGCCAGCGCGAAGGGACTTGACAGCAATGCTTGGCATGACCGTATAAATGAGAGTGAGGTTCTTGGCGTGTCCCGGGGCCACGTCATTCGAAGAATGCTACGGCAGCTTCTGAGGGGCCTGCCGCTGTCGCTGTAGGCACATGTGGGGCTGGCCAACCCACATGGCAGCCTCCTGTGGCATGCCAGCTCAGCGCATGCAGTTAGCCGCCTCCAGTGACGGGAAGCTGAAAGCAGCAGTGCTGGCGGCTGGCAGGGTGCCGGTGTAAAGGATGTTCGCATAGCTGCCGGCCGAGCTCAGCTGCCCAGACATCATGCCAGACTCACCGGCGTGCCCTGGGCGCCAATTTGGATGCGGACCTTGACCATGTCAATGGGCTGGATGATGCAGGTAGCTGCCATGCCGGAGAGGCCTCCATTGAAGAAGGGCTTGGCAGTCTTCCACACAGCACTCTCCTTGGCGTCTGCCATCGATGCTGAGGGCTCAGATGACTGCAGAACCCGAGGAATTGCCATTCAGCACCACAGAATTTGGGCGGGTGGCAAGAGCAGAGCAGCAAATCACGCCAGGCCTCATGAGCCAGCGCATCTCCTACCCGAGTTCTGAGGACTGAGATGTATAGCACCGATGGCGCAGATCACTGTCTTGCTGGAGCCGCACAGCACACTAACCCTACTTAGTAAGCATGCCCTCGGCAGAGAGCTCTGCTGTGTAAATGATAATGACTGGTGCAGTCTGTGGACAGAGAAAAGCAAACAGGTTTGGATGCCTGGTAGACAGGCAGAATGACGTAGACGTTCATGTCAACGTTATCATTGAGTGCTCAAGTATACATGAGAGAAGGTTTCATCTGAAGCTCTCCTCAAGCTCACGGAAGCTGTTCACCAGCTCGTTGTTGAGCTCCTTCAGCTTGCTCCTGCACCAACAGCCATTGCTGCGTTGCACACAGCTCAGCAACTCTTCAAAGCCATTGACAATGGCATGGCAAGCTTGGAGTGTGCAGGGTGCTGGCCACAGGCAGCACCCTGTCTGGGCCATGGATGTACCCAGATCCCAACAATCCCACACCCCATGCCACCACACGCACATGCACGTGTGGCAGTCATTTCCAGGCATCACATCAGAGCTCAGGCACAATGCCGCTGTGTGCCCAGCTAGGTGCTCAATGTTTTCACACGCTTCAAGTCGTCGGCTGCCGTTCACATGCCAGGCATGGCGGGGGTCAGCACCTCTTTGCTGCCTCCTCACACCAGGTGCACAGCATGTTCAAGCTCAGGCAGTCCCCACAGGCCTCATGGCCTTGCCCTCAGCTGGGACCCCAAGACAGAGAAGCTGACCTCATAGCCTCCACGTCCACTGCTGCGATCCCATACCTGAGCCTCAGGAGTCTTGTTCACAAGCCCACAGGCGACACCAACACAGCCTACCTGATGGCCTCCTCCCCGTCAGCAGGGTCCTCAAACTTCTGGCTGGTGACCTTGTACATGAGGTTTCCCAGGCGCTGCTTGATGATGTTGAAGGTGATCTTCTTGCCCTCAGAGCCCCCCGAGGCTGTGCGCTCCACTGCCTGGGTGGCCAGGTTGTGGAAGGTGGTGATGTTGCGCATCATGCCCACCGACTGCAGCGGCATGAAACATGGACCGTGAACGATGAAGCTTAATGTGTTGAGGCAGCCAGCTGGTGCTGTGGCCATGCTGAGCAGCAGTCCCCACCGTCTGCAGCAGGGTACAGAGGCCTAGGCAGATGTGTCAGGCAAGGCTGCCCTGCCTCTACAAAGGACAGATGAGCCCAGGATACAGCAGCATGAGGAGACTCTTAAGAGCAAAGGTGGTGCAGCTGGTGACGTCAAGCAGTAAGCTAGTGACTGCAGCAGGTTTTTTAGACAGAATGGAACAGAGGCAGCATAAGAGAGATGAGACTGGACACCAGAATGTGCCATGGGCAGGGACAAGAGGCAGCAGGGAGCCTGAGTCCAAGAGGTCTTTGCAGCTCAGGCAGTGCAACCTGGACACCCGTCACTGTCACTACCACCAACATTTCTAACTGCTGACGGTGGCAGGTGTTGAGTCCTAGGCAGGAGCAGGACATGCACAAGCTGAGCCCGGGCAGCCAGTGGGCCCACCTTGTAGAAGGGGCAGTACTTGTCGAACTTGGTGAAGGAATTTTGCTGCAAGAAGTCATCCTTCAGGAAGCGGGCAGTCTCCAGGATGATCTTGTCCTCCTCGGCTAGAGAGTCCTGCAGCAGAGCAGGCAGCAGCTCGTCCAGTGTAGTGCAAGGCAGCCTCCAGACAGCACCTCAGCCTCTGCCTGTGAGTACCGCCAGACTGCAGCTCAGTGCAGCGCAGGACGTCTCTCCTGGAGCAACACGGCAGAACTGCCCGACGCAGCCAGCAATGCCAGTCATCAGTCCCTCAGCAAGGCGGCATTGCGCATCACAGCACTGCCTGACAGAATTCTCAAGACTACACAATCCACAGAGGTATCTTCATTGTCCCGCCCGGCATGCCTGAGTGGCGCATGGCTGCACATGTGAGGTGGTGCAGCAGCGGATAGCAAGCCTGACAGTTGCGCCAACTCACAAGCCCGTGCCCCAGAGCTCAGCAGCGCCTTCAGAGGCGCCTGTTGCGCGTAGACCCACCTTGCCCACAAGCTGCACAATCTCGTTTAGGTCATCCTCCTTCTGTAGCACCTCCCTGACCGTCTTCCTGATGTTGACAAAGTCGGGGTCCATGCTGTCATAAAAGGGCTCCAGACTCTACATGCAAAAGGGAGCAGCATTGATGGCTGCTCTGTTGCTGCATGTGGCAGCGCTGTGCCGTGACCATCCAGACGAGGCTGCTCAGACATGCAATTGCAAGCATGCAGGCAACACACTGGACTCCAAGCAGCAGGCAACCCACTACCCGTGCAAGAGCCTGGATGGGCGACAGCATGCAGCAGAGATCGCAACGCACCCGCATACAGGTCGACGAAGCTGTCCTTGCGCTGATGATTGACAACAGGTGCCCTGCAACCGATGCAGTGCATGCTGCCACCACGCAGGAAGTTCTCTGTGCAATGTTCTGCTGACATCACTTCCAGAATGGAAGGACGCTCTGCTTTGTAGTTACATATTGACGACCAGCTCACCTTGGTGTACTTGGAGTACGATATGAGCCAGTTGACAGAGGGGAAGTGTTTGCGCTGTGCCAGCTTCTTGTCCAAGCCCCAGAACACCTGCAGGCAGGGGGCAAGGGCTGCCACAGAAGTGTCTCTTGAAAAAGTTCACGGCTGCATTGCTTGATGAGCCTCTGCTGACAGCATGACTGACGCAGATGCCATGCTAGAGCATACAGCAGACAGCTTGAACACTGTGCAAACAAAGACAGGCTCAAAGGATTATGTTTTCGGCGACACAATCCTGTGCAAGTCCCAAGCGGGCCGCACTGTGTGGCCGGCCACGCTTGCAAAAGCAGTATAGCAAGCGCATGAAGCTGGGTGCCTTGTTGTACTTTCCCCATGCTTTCCTGCTGGTGTTCGCAGGCAGGCAGGCAGTGCTTACCTGCACAATGCCCAGCGTGGCGGCTGTGACAGGGTCTGAGAAGTCCCCTCCAGGCGGCGACACCGCCCCCACAATGGTGACAGACCCCTCGCGGCTGGGTGACCCCAGGCACTTCACGCGGCCAGCGCGCTCGTAGAAGGACGCCAGCCGCGCCCCCAGGTAGGCGGGGTACCCCGAGTCGGCAGGCATCTCTGCCAGACGTCCTGAGATCTCACGCAGCGCCTGCAGACGAGTGGTGTGTGAGGGCAACATAAGATCTTGTCTGCATGCAGCATCCAGGTGGCAAATTCAGACGAAAGCCTGGCGGAACCCACACAGCACCTGCAGAGCAACAATGCCGGGTGAACAAAGACAGTGCAGCCAGAACAGATCAGCGATCTCCTCCACACCTGCATGTCAACAGCCAGCCTGGCCACGTGCATGGCCGCATGCAGATGCAGGCTGGTGATTATATTATGCAGCAGTGTGATTCGCATATGTCATTGCCATCAGATGAGACATAGCAGCCTGCGAAGGGCAAGGCACTATGCAGAGCGCAGAGCACCTCCTTTCACGGTCAGCCTTGATGATGAGCAGTGTCAGAGTTGTCACCTGAGGGGCCTTCATAGACCCCCGCAGCAGGTCCTTATGTAACCTGGCCAGCAGATTGCAGAACAGCTGCAGTATAGGCAAAGCTCACCTCAGCCCAACGACTGGTGGAGTCCGCCATCATGGAGAAGTTGTAGCCCATGTCGCGGAAGTACTCAGCCAGAGTGATGCCTGTGTAGATGGAGGCCTCACGGGCAGCCACAGGCATGTTGGAGGTGTTGGCCACCTGCAGGGACAGTGGACAGTGAGCAGCTCCAGCAAGGCATCGAAGCAGCTAGATGAGCCGCATTGCTGCAGGCATGTGAGGAGCACTGACCACCTGCCGGGCTGGGTGGGCAGCAAGCGGGCGTTGGTGCAGGACCTGGCGTGGCATATGGAAACAGTTGGATTGATATCGCGCTTGGCTTTCATGCTGTGCAGCCATTGTACAAGATCTGCTGCATGCTAGGAGCTTGACGAACAGCCTAGATTGTGTGACCACAACTGCATGTCATGAGCCTGCCCCAGCCTCAACCTCAAACCTGGGCTGAGCCAGGGCTTACAGCAGGTGGCCGGCCGCAAAGCTGCTACCTGCGACTACAACAAGTCTTACTGGCCTGACAACTACACAACTACTGATGCGGCGAGTTTCTCAAGGACTACCCGTGCCGATCCTGGGGAGGCAAAGGGGCTTCTCATCAGAGAGCAGCTTGCAGCCTTCAGAGGGACCTGGGAGCTGCCACAGGGGCTGCCCGGAGAGTGAACGAGCCAGCCCAGCCCTGCTCACCAGCGTGGTACGCTTCATGATGGACTCCTCGCGCCCGTCCACGGTCAGTGTGAGCTGAGGAAATTCCATGAGCACCTCCGCCATCTCGTTGCCGCGCTCCCCGCATCCCACATAGATGATGCCCTCGCTGTTGGAGAACTTGGAGAGGGCCTGGGAGATGACAGTCTTGCCGCAACCAAAGGCGCCAGGAATGGCACAGGTACCTGTGGGTGAGGCCCAAATGTTGGTCTTGTGAATGCAGCTTACCCCCTGCTGGCAGCTGGCAGCCCAAACCACAAGGCAAGCTGGCAACTGCGTTTGCAGGCTAGACCACACGGCCGGCTATTTGCCGCGCAGTGCACTGCATGCAGCTGAAGATTGACTTCAAGTCATCTGTCGAAGAGAGCCCATGCACAGCAGCCAAGACGGCAGAGGCCCACCTCCCAGCACTGAAGGGAAGAGGGCGTCCAGGACCCTCTGCCCCGTCAGCAGGGGCGTGTTGGCCAGCAGCTTCTGCGCAGTGGGGCGGGGCGACCGCACTGGCCACAGCTGCAGCATGGTGTACTCCTGCAGCAGGTGAAGACCATGTCCGTTAAATGCCCTGCGCCCTGAGATTGCAGGTGGCGGTGCAGCAAGCGGCTCTTCGTGCAGGACAGTGAGGCTTGGGCCCAGAAACAGATGGTGCATCGCTGCAGGGGCAGTGTAGGGTGACTGACACAAGGGCAGCGTGCTGCACCAGCATGCTGGCACACCAGCGCATGGCAAGCGTGTTGCGAAGCACTGAAGCAAAGCGGGCTGTCATCCTTGCCAGGGCCTGCGCCTGCGCCTCTGTGACATATTGATGACTTCCAGCAAGCAGTCCAGGCTGGGGTCGGGGCTGCTGTCAGGGCTGGTACCACCTGAAGGCCCTCCCCTGCGTGACACAGTCATGCCAGCCACCCACTTACCTTCTTGGTGCCAGCAAACTCCAGCTCCAGAACCTTGTCCGTCAGGGTGTACTCTCCCTGGGGGGCGATCCAGCTGACTGTGCCCTGCGCTCCCGGCTGCACCATGATCTTGTGGTCGATCAGGGTGTTCTCGTGCACCAGTCCAAAGATGTCGCCGCCGGTGAGGCGATCCCCAGTCTGCAGCAGGGACAGGAGAGGTGCCCTGAACGTGCAAATGCTTTGGTACAGTGGCTGTCAGGCTGCACTGCAGAGCTCATTCTGAACAGGGGAGATGCTCTCAAGGTGCTCTGCACTGCAGAGCTCATGTTGGACAGGTGCAGAGGGCACACGGGTCCAGATGGTGGGCTGCATGGTCGAGCCCATCAGTGCAGGAGGGGCCAGGTGACAACGACAGTGTTGCAGGCTGCGGTGGACAGCTCCTCCTGGACAGGTGCAGGAGGTGCACAGGTCCAGATGGTGGGCTGGATGGTCGAGCCCATCAGGGTGAGGAGGCAACTGACAGCGACAGTGTTTGAGGACAGCGCAGCAGTGCAGCTGCAGCTTCCGAGAGAGGACAGCCGGAACCATGTGCACCTTATTGGTGTTGCCTGGGCTGAACTTCAGTGGCATACAGGCAGATCAGAACATGCCCGCCCACCTTGATCTTGCTGGGATTGAACTCCCAGGCCTTCTTGCGGTCCAGGGCTGGCACATCCACACCCCGAGGGATGAAGACGTCCCCGCTGCTGAGGGCAATGCTCTTCAGCGGCCGCTGGATCCCATCGAAAATCATGCTTAACAGGCCGGGACCCAGCTCCACAGACAGCGGCTGCAGGCAAGGCACAGAAGGTGTGAGCGCACAGCAGGACAGTGACAGGCAGCAGGCCACAGCCCCAGCTTGATGACACCGGCTGCAGGCAGTGCAGATATACAGAACATCTGCAGGCAGCGCCAAAACCAGATGCTTTGACACTGACAAGGGCAGCAGGATGACACACACAGCAGGCTGAAGTGGTGCGCATGCAGCCTGGTGGCCTGGCCTGAGCCGTTGGCAACCCAAAGAAGAAGCCCAGGGGAACAGCTTTGGCTTTGAAGCCGTGCTCCAGGCTGCATGCAAAGCGGGCTGCAGATGCAATGCTCAGCAGGTTAGTGTAATAGGGGTCCTGGCGGAATATGACCTCTGCTGCTGTGCAGCAGGAGCACTGTCCAAATGTTGGGGCGGCCCACCTTGCCAGTCCGCACCACTCCATCCCCGACTGTCAGACCTGAGGTGTCCTCATACACCTGCAGCCCCACACTCTGAAGCCTCAGCAGGTGATGGACGGCAGGCAAGGGCGTGTCTGCAGCCTGTGCTGCCTCAGCAGGCAGCCAAGGCAAGCAACGCTGTGCAGCTCAGCAGAACCTGATGCCACAAAACATTGCAATGCACAGGCTGCTGCTGGTGACGCTGGAGATGGCTGCCAGCAGGCTGGCCAATACAGCACTGCTGGTGCACCCTAGAAGCAGCCAGGTAGGTCCCGCCCGCAGGCAGCTTGCCTGGATGGTGGCACTGTCTCCCTCCAGCCGAATGATCTCTCCGATCAGCTTGTCCCCGCCGACACGAATGAGCTCGTACATGGCTGCCCCAGCCATGTTGTCGGCCACCACCACGGGGCCAGAGACTTTCCGCACATATCTGCAGGGGAGATGGGCTTGTTGAGGGTGCAGCGGCTGGTGGACTGCGCAGAGCCCTTGATCGTGGACCCAGTGGGAGCAGGGCTGTGCTTCTCTGGAAGAGGCAGCCTCCTGTACAAAATGACTGGGGCTGCTGATCGCAAAATTAGCCAGATGTGGGCTTGCAGCATCTGGTATGCCGCGACCTGCCATCGCCAATGCTTCTGAGGACGGCTGCTGCTGCCCATGCAGTTGCAGACCGCAATCAGGGCCCATACAGCAGCTTCCTGATATACCCCAGGTGCGCGCAGCCAATGTGCTACTGGACTACCCATCTGTGCATGAGTATGACGTGTGGGGCAGCATCTCACCCGCCCTTCCTCTCCTTACTGGACGGAGCCATGGGGGTGCCTAGCTCTCGCTTTGCCCTTCCACACTACCCTGGGACGCCAACAAGTACCACTCCGCAGGGATCAAGGGTAGATCAGACCTTGCAATCTCAAGCCCTGGCCGAAAGCAGGGAAGTGCGCAAATCAGATAGTCACATGACCTACACTTCGAAAGCTGGCCAGAGTTCTGGGACCTCGTTCTCAGATCTTATGGCCCTGCAGCCTTCTTTCTGTGTTAAGAACAAATGGTGCCTAACCCTTGGCAGGCCAGTGAACATCTGCACCAACTTGCTTGCTCTGGTCCTCGTTCACAGACAGACTGCTAGGTGCAGCCCAGATCTGTATGATGCTAGGATCCCCAAGTACAGCACTTCCCTTTCAGGTGGTCCAGCCCATGACTGTCAGCTCCCGCCTGTGTGCCACGAAAGCGTGCAGGCTTGCAGCAGCAACCCTTGCAGGACAGCAAAGTCTATGTACAGCACCATCAAGACTGCTGCATCTGCAAGGTGTGTCCCGGCCATGAACGCATTACAATGTATCCCACTTTGCAAGACCACTTGGCAAGCCGTGACCATCACCGCCTGGACTGCTGCGTCAACAATGCCACTACTGGCTTCCTCACGCCTTCATCAGTGCTGCTGCCCTGGAGCTTGTGCACAAGGCAAGATGGTACTCAGCTGCCTGGTGGGTAGCCTTCCTGCTGTGTGCAGGACAGCAGGCCCATGAGCGCAGCCTCCAGAAGGCTGCTCTCAACCGCAAGCTGTCCCAATGCACTGATCCACACATTAGCGCCTGTAGGCACTGTGCTGCTGTGCAAAGGGATAGCTGCCATCCATGGGTGCCAGCTGCGGGTCCAGCACTCCCCATGCTGCAATTTGCAAAGACTGCAAGCTTGCCTCAGACACCCCCTGACCTGTGACAGGGTGGAAACCTGCTGAGTAGGCACTCCTGTCCGCTGTGCCTCAGGCTGGCCGTAGCCCTGTGTCCTGGCTCAGACTCTCTGGCTGCAAGGCTACAAGAATCTAGGTTTGCAATGCAGGGCTGAAACACAGACGCAACAGCAACTCCTGTAAGGCATTCTGCACACGATGCAATCAAGCAGCATGCAATGAAGCCCCAGCAACTCTGGCCAGCATCCGCATCTCCAGTCACCTCGTATTAGTCTGGATGCAGCATTGCAGCTGTGTCAATCTGCTCACTCCTGTCTCAGCTATCCACTTCTAAAAAGGACGCCTTTCCTTCTGGGGACTTTTGCTTTTGAACGAAACCCCAGCAGAGACGGACTTTCGAGCGTTGAAATGCTAGCCCTGCATTTGCAACAGGCAGCTCTGTCTCCTCTGCGGAGCTTTCATGGATGCTGTGAATGTCTTCCATCAAGGCAGCTCTGACTCAGCTAGGCACCCACCTAGTGTGTGGCGCCAGTTCAGGCTTGGTCTGGCTGAGACAGCCTATGCCATGGGCCTGAGAAGACTTCAAGGCTACCTCCAGGTGTGATTTAAGGCAAACCTTAAGGATCTGCCCTCTCTGCCAGTTCTGCTGATCCCTCACGCCTATAATTGCCGTTCATGCAACATCTTGGCTTCCAGCATGTAATAATACTGCAGTCTTGCCTGCATGTGGGACTTTGGGAGCACTGTGACGGCAGTGCTGATGCAATAGGCAGCACGCTGTTGCCTGCCTGTCTCGTAGTAGTAGGCTTCTGTCTGCAGGGCACCTCCTCCCCTCTCACAGTGCCCACTGCGACTGTGCTTTTCCTGCTGGGCACAGAGTACCCTTTGAGCGCCAACTCAGAGGGACAGCATGAAGCCGAGGTACAGCCACAAGATGCTGCAGGAGCACCTGCTGCTGCCTTGCATGCCACTGGCACTCTCATTTAGCAGGGAGGCATCTGCAAGTGCTTTTGTCTTTATCTGCAAGCGCCTGCACAACGCAAGCAGGCAAGGCATATAGTCATATGAGGCCTGCTGCATGACCAGCTTTACATTCATGAACTTGGCCCTGCCCTCGGCTTTAAGGCGTGGCTGGAGTGTGACCCTGGCTCTCGCTTGACGGGGAGTATAAAGATGCAAGCATGGCCTGCAGGTGGCCGTCATCATGGAGGACTTTTGCTCTAGGATCTGGATGACATACCGCAACAATTTCCCTCCGATAGGCGAGCCTTTGTGCAGTCCTTGCCAGCTTAGTGTCTGATGGACAGGATGGCGCCAGTGAGCAGCAGCAGTAAAGGCGGCCAGTGAGCAGCAGCAGTAAAGGCGGCCAGTGCCAGCCTTCGCAAACAGTATACACGCCGCAAGCTGCAAGCTTTTTACCACGACCAGTCCTCCAGGAGCTGAGGGAGACTCAAAGCAGCAGGCCCAGCTGCAGTGGCGCCCCTGCAGCTCGGCAACGAGACTGCACCGGCTGCTGTGGTGCACTGTGTGGGGCACTCAGCTGTTGCAGATGCTGTATGTTGCACAGCAAACACTCGCAGGCCCAGGCGCTGATGGTGTTGAGGGTTGTGCAGCCTGCTGTTTATGGTATGCCGTGCGCGTAAATGTCGAAAGCTGCCATCAGACAGTGGCTGGGGCTAGGCACACAATGCAGCACACAGTCATCGGTGGTGACTGCAGCCTGAGCCCTGCTCCTGCAGAGAGGGCTTAGTGCCACCCGTTCTGCAGGGCACTCCAGCCTTCAGATGTCGTCTGGGGCTGCATGCTGCGCAGCAGACACATGCTGCCCTGCTGGCGCTGACAAGATTGCTGCCTTCCGTGGTGACTCAGTGCCTGCAGGGAATCTAGGCTCTCAAATGACATCAGCTGGGGCTGCACATATGCGAGGGGCACCGCAATTTGGTACAGAAATTGCCCATCACAAAGGACCTCTGCCTGTCTGCAGGGGAATCTGGGCTGTCATCAGACGTCGGCTGGGGCTGCACGCTGCGCAGCGGGCAGATGCTGCTGGCCCAGGCCCTGCTGGTTCTGAGCCTAGGGCGCAGCTGGCGGCGGCCTGCCCCCACCCAGAGCTGCTTCGTGGGCCCCGAGCCCACTGGGGACTCCGCCCTGTGCCTGGCCCACCAGCGGCCCTGCCCTGAGCCCCTGTCGCGCCTGCTGAAGTGGTTCTGGGACAGCCCTGAGCAGCAACACCACTTCTCTGTACACAATCTGTGCGCTATCGGGCGGCGCCATGGGTGAGAGGGGTTCTGGACCTGGACGGGGCTTGCAGCACCCTCTATGCCTTACGGGTAGATGTTGCTGGGGCCTTGTACCAGGTGCCTGCACTGCTTTGAGGCAAAGGTTGCAGTTGCTTAGCACCCTTGGGGACTGCATTGTAGTCAAGCTCATCTGGCGGTGCGAAAAGCTGGGAGGGGCGTCCATGTTGCGTACTAAGGGGGCGGAACTGAGGCACTGAGCCCTCTGGCAACCCCGGCTGCTGTGCTGGCCTGTGGCAAGCAGGCAGTGAAGCAGGGTAACCCATGGCTGCAGGATGTGCCCTGGCAAGCGGTCGGCCCCTTCACACCGTGTTGCCGTGCTGCACAGCGTTCCGTCCTGAATCACTGGGCCTGCTGTTGCAGCCCAGGTCCCTGTACCAAGATGTGCTGCTGCACTGATCAGCATTTTGCCAGGAGGCGATGCATTCGCTTGCTAGGCGTTTGCTGCTTGGCTGCAGGATCCGCCCGGGGGAGTGGCTGGGCCCCTGGACCCTGTGCCAAACCCTGAAGGATGCAGTCAACCGCCTGCAGCCCGGCGGCCTGCACGTGTATGTTGTATCGCAGCAGGGCTGCAACGGTGGCGGGGCGCCCGTGTTGTATACCACCGGGTGAGCTGCCGTGTGAGCTGCCTGTTCTCAGTGCTGCTGTGCGAGCTGCGTGTTCTCAGTGCCGCTGTGTGAGCTGTGTGTTTTCGGTGCTGCCCGAGGTGCTGGGCGCAGAATGGGACTTGCTGATACTGGTATGCTAGAAATCTATACATACACCTCTTGCAGACAACAGGATGTGTTGCAGGAGGACATCTTGTTGTTGCCCTGCAAATCAAAAGTGCCACCGTCCAGCCCTGCTTCTGCCCCTGCTTTTGCTCCCTGTGTGCATCAGGCAGGCCTGGATTGCTTTTCAGGAAGTAGGTTCTTCTGAACTGTCAAAGCTGTGCCTGCCTGCAGACTGCTAGACCACTTCCCAGAAGCTGACTCCCCTGGCCTCAGCGCAATGAATGACCAGGCCTGTAGTGCCCTTTTGGTGCTTGTACCACTAGTCCTGGGAATTGGCAAGGTGCGCAGCAGCCACCCTGCCCCTTGACTGCTGCACATGTCGAGTTGCAGGGGGGCTTGTCTTGGACAGTGTTTGTCCAGCTGTGTGCCCTGTGCAGAAGCTCGGCCTAGCCTGTCCTGCTTTGGGGTTTGGCACTGCTTACAGCGTGGCGCGGCCCAGGCTCACCAATGTCTTGCTGGTCCCTTTGTGTACTGCATCACTCTGCTGCCACTCCTGTTCAAGCAGACCCCACATCGCTGGGGCAGCCCCAGCTGCAAAGGCAATACTGGCCTTGCCCTGCCTGGATGCTGGAGCATACATCGACCAGCGCTGGTGCCCACTCCCGTTTGCCCCTGCCACCTCAATCCCAGCACTCCTCTCCCCTCTGGTGCAGATTGACCAACGCTATGTGCCCCAGCTGCAAGCAGTGCTATCGTGGCCCCACAGCATGGGCATCGTAGGGGGCCGCCCCTCCTCTTCGCTCTACTTTGTGGGGCATCTCACCGACCAGCTGGTGTTTCTGGACCCCCACGAGTCACAGCAGGTCAGGCAACAGCTGACTGAAACCTCAATTTTCTGCAGCGGACGCACCCCACTAACTGCTGATGCTTCTGGGCCTTGAGGCGGCACACCAGGTGGCTTTCCGATGGACAACCTGCATTGCTATTGCTCCCAGATGTGGAGTGGGGACCTGAGCCACGGCCGCAGCATGGGCTGCACGCTTTTACAAGGCCACTATGCATGCAAGGATCACCTGTTGGTCGCCACAATCTGAGGGCAAGTGGCACTATGCTGCGCGCAGCGCCTGCCCAGTCTGCAACAACTGCAGGGTCGTGCATGGCTGGGCGTTGCTGCATAAACCAACACTGGGGCCAGGCCATGCAGAGGGGAGACGGCAAGCCACTGTCAAAGGGGGACTCTGCCCCGTGCACCATGAGAGCCCCGCCAAGCCATTTGATGTTCACCCTCCAGGTGGCAGCACAGGCTGGGGACACTGACAGCTATTGGTGCCATGATCTGCGCGCAATGCCAGCAGCAAGCATTGACCCTTCCCTGGCTGTTGGCTTCCTCTGCCAATCCAGAGGTAAGCGTGCGTGTGCTTTTGCTGCCCATGCAGCAGTTGCCAGCTTGAGGCCTGCATACGTTGCCCTGCAGATGATGCACAGGACCTCTGTCACAGACTCAAACAGCTAGAGATGTCCTCTGAGGGGGCCCCGCTCCTGTCAGTCGCTGAGGGTACTGCTCCTGACTGGGAGGCACAGGAGAAAGTCTCAGAGGCCAGCAACAGCAATGAGGGCGGTGACTGGGAGCTGTTATGACCATCCAGTTGACGCACTGCAGTTCCTCACAGCAACAATCCAGGATTGAATGTCAAAAGTGTCAGACAGTCATCCGTTTAGGTCAAGGCCGCCGTCTGCCAAGCCCATTTGCAGACGCTTCAGCCGCGATCTGCAGGAGCGGTCTTGCACAATGACCAAAAAGAGAAGGAACAACGGACGTGCAAAGCATGGCAGGGGCCATGTGAGTTCCTGCCATATTGTCAGTGCTGGCACCCTCCTCCCATCCCCAGACAGCAGCTCAATGCCCTTTGGATGCCCATGCAGGTCAAACGTGTCAGGTGTGAGGCGTCTGGTGTCCTGGTGAGTGCGCAGCCCCTGATCCCGCCGCTGCAGGCGTGCACAGCGTCCCTCTGCTCAGCAGCCTGCAGGAGCAGCAGCAGCCACAGATTGGTGCCTGCTTGCAGGTACCCAAGGACAAGGCGATCAAGCGCTTCATTGTTAGGAACATTGTGGATGCCTCAGCCATCAGGGATATCCAGGACGCCTCCGTGATCGACCAGTACAGCCTGCCCAAGCTGTACAGGAAGGTGTACTACTGCGTCTCAGCAGCCATTCACTCCAAGGTGAGGGATGCAAGGCTAGTGTTTGGGTTGCACCCCCCCACCCCCCTCCGGTTAGGGCTGAGACCTTACCATGGTATGGGGTGCCTGGCTTGACACAGCAGGTCAAAAATGCTGGCAATGTGCGATTTGGCGGGGATTTGAGCCGAATTGGGCACTCTACAGCCCTTGGCGCTGGTTGAGGTGGCAGGCAGCCCCTGATTACCGCAGGTGCACAGGGTGAGGTGCGTCTGGCAGCAGTGCCAGCAGCAGCGGGGTAGGTGCATCTGAAGGTGTGCCTGCCAGGCGTCCTGGAGCCATTTGGTGGTTCAGGCCAGCAGGACGTCATGCAGCCTCTGCGCCAGGGCAGCTGGCTTGTCACTGCTGACAAGACAGTTGCCCAGGTCCTTGCCTCTCTGCGGCAGAGCTCTGCACAGTGCACAGCTGACAGTGGCTCCGGTGTTTGTGATGAAGGTCAAGTGAACTCATAAGCTGGCTGTGCTCGGGCTCCTCTGGGTGTGTTGACAAACCTTTTGGCACAACGCTTGTGCTGGCAGGGGTGCTGCACCCTTACATGAGGCTCTTGGCAGCATGTGGGAAGTACTCCTTCAGCCTGATTCCATGTAACATAAAGCATCTACCCCCTCTCCATGGAGTGCGGCTGTGGAGACCTTGAAGCACGGCAAGCTGAGTACAAAGTGCTGGATAGCCACAACAGCAGCTCAGTTTGGGCTAAACTCCAACAGGGCATGCATGGCTCAGCCTTGCCCCTTACTTTCAAGGTGGCTCCCCTCTATGCGTTGTGTGTCAATGTCTCCATTACCCTCCATGTGTGCCTGGTGCAAAGCCAGCCTGCCAGAAGATCAGGAGAGGAATAGCCATGTCTCCAGCTATGCCTGGAGTCACACTGGATGTGCCTGGGTCATGCCAGTCTGTTTCAGCGTCACTTGTGCCCAGCAAGTCTGGTTTGGGGCATGCTGGCTGCACTTGCGCCTCTGGGCTTTAGCCACACTCTTTGGTGTTGGCTGGCTCCTGATTTGATGTTGCAGTTGCCAGCCTGCCTGCAGTGCTGCCTCAAACTTGCACACAGTGCCACAGCTTTGCTTGTAGCTTCGACTTGGATGACAAGAGCACGTGTTCTGAACACCCCCTGATGGCGCCTGCAGGTTGTGCGTGTGAGGTCCGTGAAGGACCGCCGCAACCGCGAGCCTCCCAAGAGGTACAGGCCGGGCGGCGACAGGCCTCAGAACCGTGACGGCCCCCAGGGTGGGCAGCAGCAGCAGGCACCCCCCCAGCAGCAGGGAGCTGGGACAGGGGCTGGCGGCCCCCCACGGGCGTGAGCTGTTGGTTGTCAGCCAGCACAAGTGGGAACCAGCTCCAACAACAACAGCAGTGACCCTATGTTGAGACATCCCTGCTGGCATGTCACCATCAGCATGAGAACCCCTCAATTGAATGCGTTGCGGTTGTGAACCACTGGCCAGCGCTGCTGGCCTTTTCTAACTGTGGAGGTGGGTCGTTGTAATGGTCTGCCAGATTTCACAGGTGTCAATGGTTAGCAGCCATGAGCATGACAGTAAGCTCTGCTTCTAATGGGCGGCTGGAAACAAGCCCCACATTCCAGAAAGCCTGATGCATGTAGGGATGTACTACATGTCTGCTATCTATAGACAGATGTGATGTCCACATATAGTGCAGTGGTCAAGAAGTCCCCAGTATACTTTATTGACATCCTATATTTTCCACAAGCTTGTGTTTGTACAGAAAGCTTCTGATGAAGCTCAGATCTCCAGCTTCTTCAGCATACTTCTACAATACTGCTCACCATTCCAAGTACTGGAGAAGCAGCTCGAGCTCCCGCACATGCTGGAGGTCCTGCCCCAGTGCTGACAAATGTAGACAGCAATGTGAAGCCTCCGCACTGGCAGCAACACTGCTGAAGCAGGATCAAGAGACGGAGTGGGCAACATCCAGCCAAGCCATGCAGAGAGCAGCTGGAATACGCAGCAAGTTCCACAAGACATTGTCAGCCATGCATGGTGCAGGGGAGCAAGGCAACATTGTCCTGTCGTGGGTTCAACTCTGCCAATTGAGGAGGCCCTCAGCCTGCTTTCAAGTCTCTTCTTCATGGAGGAGATGAATGAAACATGCATTAGAGCCATACGTTCATGTAGTTTGTAATGTCCAGGACTTCTTCCACAAGCAGCAGTTATCACAACAACCTCATGAGGTGTGCATTGCTAGAAGGTTTATGCGTGCATAGCAGTCGCTTCGCACATAACTGCTATGCACGAGCATGACATCACGTGTTGCTTAGCGCCAGGCGTATGCTGTTGTTGTCAACCCTGCTGGGCGCTACTCGAGCTCTGCCAGCTCCTCCAGGAATTCCTGCCCCAGTGCTTGGAGCTGCAGGCACCAACAGGAAGCCTGTCATTCCCCAGACCCATATTGCGCTGGCAGGCAACACTGTTGTAGCAGGGCCAACAGCCTGAGCAGGTGGCATTCAGCCCAAGCCATGCAGAAAGCAGCTGCGATATGCAGCAATCGCCATCAGACATCATCAGCGTCACTACCTGTGCAGGGGAGCATAGAGCCAGATCACTGGGGACCTCAAGCCCTCTCAGAGCCTGCAGCCACTGTCAACAGCAAGTCATGGTGATGTACAAAGGGCAGTGCATGCAAGTTGATGAAGCATGACAAACACAGGGCCAGAGGTCAAGCATCTTACGTCGGCCAGGAGGGCTGGGACCCCCTCAAGGGAGGCCGGCACCTCAGGAGAGGCAATGGAGTCCCCTGCAGCTGCTGCTGCATCCTGCAGGCACCAGGCAGCCAGAAGCTCAAGCTTGCACCTGTAACAGGCGGTGAAGGTGCCCTCTGGACTCTCACCGAGCTGTGCAGGCAGGCATAGTCATGTGCACAGCAGGTGGCTAGTGTGGCCTGCAGCCGCCAAAGGGGCATGGCAGGCAGTCCACGGCATCCTACCTGAGCCTGACTCATGGGTGGCAGGTAGTCTGAGCCCACTGCCGGCACAGATGCTGGCTCGGGGTGGTGCTCAGGGGTGGAGCGTGTTCCCTTCGCGGCTGAGCCCTGCAGCAAGGCATGCACTGCAGCCTACACCAGCCCAGGAGGATGATCATGTGTGCTCACACCACTTGACAGCAGTGTAGCTTGCTGGGGGACAGTGCATGCTGATGCAAGACAACAGCTGCCTCCCTGCGTGGCAGCCATGGCAGAAACACGGCCTGAAACTGCATCAACCCACCTCAGCGTTATCGTCAGGGATGGGCTCGCTCAGGCGGTCCACAGAGTCCACAGGCTCCTCGACCTGTAGCAAGGCGGGAGCAAGGGTGCAGAGCTGCAGAGCGGGACGCCAGGCACTCATGGCTGAAGGCAGGGTGCTCACAACAAGCCTGAGAGGCTGCCGCAAGTTGGAGGCAGCTGCTGCCCAAGCTTGCACCGCATGGTGAGGAGTTGTGGCAGCCATGCTGTGCTGGATATCAGGCAGGGTCAGGCAGAGGTATTGAGTGTCAGCTGCCGCTGATTGCTTGATTGACTGCTTCGATGCTGTGTGCTCTGGGGCTTGCTGGGGTGATGCGTACAGCACTGACCTGGTCGACCAGATCAGGCACGAGGTTGACTGTGCACGACTCCTTGATGGCGCCATCAAGCCAGGCCTGGTCCCCCAGGTTAGCCACCTTGTTGTTGAACACACGCCGACAGTCATTACACATGGCCAGCAGGTGCCCTACAGGGTTGGTCACGCTGCCAGCAAAGGGGGGCTGGCTGGCCTGGGGGCTGGCCTTCTGTGACCTGCCCCATGAAGCCAGGGTGACATTCTGAAACACCTGCACCCAAAGCGTGCAGCCAAGTCAGCTTCAGCTCTCTCAATCTCTCCTGGGCTAGCTGAGCATCGGCTCAGAACAAGGTCAGGGCGCTCGTTGAAGATTTGCTGCACCTGATACACAGCACTTCCTTGCCACATGGTGTGGCCGGAACCAGCCTCTTGCAGCGTGTGGGTGATCCTGCTGAACATGCAACCCCTCTGGTAAGCAGGCAGCATAGGCAGGCACATAATGGGGTACCTTGGACACCTCGCGCATGTTGAAGAGGTAGGGCCAATTGGCGGGAGTGGGCAGCCACTGCATGGAGACCTTATTCCACCGGGTTACAGTCCGCAACAGCCGCTGCTTGGCCACTCCCATCACGCCAGCTGTGAAGGTGTCGCTGTCAAAGCGGCCCTGCACAGCAGCAGAGGCAGTGGACGTGAGCGCAGCTTGTTGCCCAGCAGGGAAGCTGTCTGGGCAGCAGCACGGGGACAAATCCAGCAGCTCACCAGCAGGAGCATCTCAGATGCCTGGCAGATGGGCTGGGAAGCTGTTCTGACACTGCATTGCCCAGTCATATGACAGCTGCGCACCTTGACAAGCGCTGCAAAGACGTTGGTGATGGCAGCCGTTGAGGGCAGGGCCGCAGTCAAGGTGGCAAGGCGGCGCTTGAGTTGGTCAACAATGTCGTCCTTGCCGCAGCCAGGCACGTTCAAGGCAGCCACATATCTGCAGCACACCATTTGTGTCACCAGCGCTTCCAGCCACACTGTCGAGAGCTCATCACGCCGCTCTGATGTAGCTACTGCCTTCACATCTGACCCTTTGCAGGCAGCATGGATCATGCTGGGCTCGCAAGCTGTGCCAAGCCGTGCCCCTCAAACTCTACAACAAGCTGGCCAACATTGCCAGGCAGCGCAAGCCAGCTGAATGGCAGGGCGCACCAAGCCTGCAGCCCTGCCAATGTTACCTGCTGTCTGTGGAGAAGTGCACGTCCCCGATGGGCTTCCTCGCTGGCATTGAGATGTCGTCCACAAAGATGGTCATGATCTTGCCGCCAGGGGGCCCACAGGTGCGCCACTGGCGCCTCTCAACAGAGCCCTGCGCATGGCTCAGAGAAGGCTGTAAGTGACAGAGGCCCGGGAGCACAGGAGCTCAGTTCTCGCCATGCTAGGGAAGTTGTAAACCATCAGTAGTTCCCAACAGAGCAGAGCTGTCTATCAGAGGAGGCCTTGCATGGGCAACAGCAGCAGCAAACCTCAAGTGCACATTGCCAGCTCCCACTGTCAGGGACAGCTGCCATGGGCATTCAGCAGAGGCAGGCAGATTGTGAGTTGCAGCACGTGTCACCTCCACACTGATCTGGAATATCTGTGGAGCTGTCAGGTGTGGGAAGGTGGCGGTGTTTGACAGGGCCTCCTCTGTGGAGAAGCGTGACAGGAATTTGTTGGTCACTGTGGTCTTTGCAGTTCCGGGCCCGTCCACCAGAAGGCCACCCTGCAGGAAGACACAGTGCCGGCCTGTGCAGCATGATGACTGAGGCTTGCAGATCGGCAGCTGCTGGACAGGGTGGACATGCAGCTGCTGATCTGCAGTCTGCAGACAGTCTGCCAGGGAGAACCCCGAAAGTTGGCAGCAGCCTGTGGTGCATGCCTCTGACTGGCCGCTTCTCCCAGCTCGATACGACATCAGCAGCTCACCTTCTGCACACTGTAGCACAGCATGAGCAGCTTCTTGTTGCGCACACCGTCCAGGGTGGGCATGATGAACTGTGCAGTTGTTGGGCGCCCCCGCATCTTGGGGTAGTCCCAGCTCAGCATACACTCCTTCCAGTGCTGAAACTGCGCGTTGCCGTCATGTGCCAGAAAATCAAGGATGGTGTCGGTCTCCTCAATCTGCAGGCACATGAGTAGTGAAGCTTGCATGCACACAAGGAATGAGCGAAAGAGACACAGCCTGCAGTGCTCTGCGTGAAGTGCAGTGAGTGGGGAGATTCAGCAGCAGGCCGCGCAAGCTCCAGCACGGCGTTGCCACTGTGGGCCTTGGGAAAAGATAACTTTTTGCAGGCGGGTGCTGCCCTTGCACGGACTTGATGGGCTTCTGAAGTGGGTATGCAGCAGCTTGTGTTGCGGGTCAGCTCTTGCAAATGTGTGCGCACTTGCTGTGCTGGCAGGCAGTGCATCAGATCTGATGGCATGAGTGCTGCAGCTCACCTTATGAGGGACCGCCTGGGACAGCGTGTGGAGCTCCGTGTCAAAGGCTGGCCAGTCGTTCACATCCAGCAGCCCCCCAGCTGCCCAGGCCAGACAGTACAGGAAAATGCGCTTGTAGTGTGCCCCGTCCAGGGTCTCATTGGCGCTCACAGACTTGAGGAGGCAGCCATTGAGCAGGGACATGAGGGTGCTGACCAGGCTCACTGATTCATTGGCCATTCCTGGCCGCAGCCTACAGAGCAGCCTCACAGTCAGGCTCTAGCACATTGCAGGCTGGCATGCCTCCTCAAGGTACATGGGTGTGGAGGATGCCCAGTACACAGCAGCAGCGCAGCCACTGCAAGCTGTCAAACACTGCAACCCTCAGCCAACAATCACTGGCCACCAGCAGGCATGGTGCCTCTCTTTGTTTTTGAGATGAGGGGCTGACACTGCAAAGTGCAAGGCCCTGACCTCACCTGGTGTGGTCCAGCATGTGCTCAACGTACTTGTCGAAGCACAGCGTCAGAGCAGGTGCCTCCTGTGGGCGCCTGGTCTGCAGCCGCGATGCAACCGCAGGTGCCCAGCCCAGCTCTGAGCCAGACGCATGGATGCAGACAGCATGGGGCACTGTGGCTGGGGAGGCGTTGCTCAGGATCGCAGGCTCCAACATGGCCTCCATCTGGGGCATTGTGAGGGTGCGGTGTCCATTGGCCAGCGTGAGGACCTGCGCATGGCGGGGACAGCTGAATACAGGCACAGGGCTACACCGTCTGAGAGCAACGTGACTGCAGATGCTGCAACACTGCTGACCTTGTTGCCGTTCAGCACAACGCTTAGGGCTTTGGTGGGTGCGCCCTCAGCAGGGCTGTGCTCAGCGGGTGGGAGCTGCACACAAGCCGCCTGCTCCGCGGCTGCCGGGGGCTGCTTTTGGGGGCAGGACAGGTCGGGGTGCTCTGCAGTTGGGGTGGCTGCCTCCTGCTGTGTCCCCAGCGACTGCAGCCAGGCAGACATCTTATTCAGGCCATTGCAGCCTATATGCTTCAGCCCACTCGCTCAGCGCCCTGGTACAGCTTGCTTAAGCTTTTCAGGCATCCTGTATAGACACTGCTTGACTCCAGCTCCACAAATGCAGTACTCAGGTGCCCAAGCTGTGGGAAAGGGATATTAAGGAGGGGTGAGGGGGGGGCTCTCAAATCAGCCATACTGGCTCACCGACCTGGTCTGAAACTGGCGGGGCAGGCGCGGTGGGCTGCGCAACGGGGCCACAGATGCTGCTGGCGGTTGCGCGCCCCTCAGGGTTCTGCACACGGGGTGGGGCCTGGGCAGCAGCCGGATGCACCTCCGCTGCGGGTGGCTGCTGGTGGGAGACGAGCGGGTGGCGCTGCTCCTTCACAGTGGTAGCTGGCCCATGCTCTGGCTCCAGAACCTGCAGCGAAATACAATGCTCCAGCTTGCAGCAGCAAGGGCTTCAGCTGAGAATTCAATGCGCTGCTCATGCATCTCACAGCGTCTCAACTTCAGAGCCTGGACCATGCCTTCTGCTCATTCGCTGCTCAGATGGCAGACAGCTGACTGCTGGAGGGGTTGACAGGAGGTGTCAAGGGAGGCAGTCCTGCAACTGACCTCCTCCACTGCTGATGGGAAGGAGACAACGAGCTGCTTGCAGGGCGACTGCACTCCAGCGGAGGTGCTGCCCCCAGTGGGTGCCCCCCTCTTGGGGTTCTGCATGACTGTCTGCTCGCCTGCTGCAGGTGCCTGCTGCAGTGCTGCAACTGTAATGTCCGCAGCCACTGAGGTAGCAGCTTCCTGCTCTGGCTCCGGGGCCTGCATCCCAAACATGTTTGTCACACAGCAGCATGTTGCAAACAGAAGAGCTCCAAAGGCAGTCTAGAAATCTACAGCTGGGGTGCTGAGCTGCCCCTCCAGGCGCTTCAGCTCCCAAACCGCATGCACATGCGGTGCCTGCGCAGCACTTGGTAACACAACAGCTTGATGTGAGCTCCTGAGCAATGCTCTGCTCAGGTGCCCAGCCTGACTTCTCATTGCCACTGTATCTGCCTCAACACTGCAGGCAGACGGTGCTGCTATCGATTCGCTTCACTGCCGATGGGGAGGAAACACTGGGCGGCTCCTCATGCAGATGCACCACAGTTGAGGTGCTGCTCACCGTGGATTTGGGCCCCTCAGGGCTCCGCATAGCCGGCTGCTCCTCCGCCGTTGGTGCCTGCTGGCAGGGCACAGCCTGGGGCTGGACCGACACTGAGACGGGTGTCTCAGCCCCAGCAGTTGAGGTGTCAGCCTTTGCCAGGCGCTGTTCAGCGCTGGCCCGCTGCAGCTGCAGGTTGAGGGCCTGCATCTCAGCCAGCTGGGCTGCCAGCCTGGCCGCGGCCGCCTGTGCAGCAACTGACTCGGCCTGTGCTGTGGCCAGCTGTGTCTCCAGCTCAGCATTCTGAGCAAAGATCTTGTCAGTGCCCAGACAAGAAAGTGCAGCCTGACCCTGCAGCTTGGCTTTGCCAGCGTGGGCGGCGGCAATGGCCGCCTCTGCGGCAGCAGTGCGCTGCTCCTCCTGGGCCACCACCTGCATGAGACAGCAGAATGAACAGTCATGCCTGTCTGTGCAGCACACGAAGGAACATGAGGCACACGACCTGTGTTCGCCTGTGCAGCCCCAGCACAAGAAGCCAACAACTTGTGCTGCGCTACGCAATTGCAGCACACAAAGGCCAGCAGCCTGACAGCACAGTGCAGACAGGATGTGACAATGACATTGGGAACAAAGTGTCAGACAGCTGCACTCAGGCCGAGCTCGAGTCAGGTGTTGGCACATGAATGCCAAAGACAGTGCCAGACAATAGGGCAGCTGACTGCCCTGCACTTGTTCAACCCAAGCCCAGATTGGCTTGACAGCCTCCCACATGTGTCAATGCTGCACAGAAGGCCATCCTGCTTGCAAGGCGATTGGGGCATCAGCACACACACACGCTGACATGACTAAAGGTGGCAACCTGTGCACTGCGCAGAAGCGACGCTGAACCTACAGCCTGCTCATTGTTGCATTCTGAATGCAGGTCGCCAGGCGTATGTGCAGCAAGTCACAGCTGGCAGCCTCTTGCATCTTCGGTGTAACACAGGCGTCAACCCACACAGCCAAGGCAGAGAGCTTGTGATGAGGACCTGCCACTGCAGAGACAGGCACTCCGTAGCAAGGCAGCCAGCGGCTTCCAAGGCAGGTTACAGGTGGGCACAACTGAAGTGCGCACCACATCTGTGTGCTGCTGTGATCGAGCCTCTCGTGGCTGCGCCATAGCTGCCAGACAGGCCTCAAAATCGTGCTGCATCTGCTGCTTGAGCTCTGCATGGTTCTGCCGGAGCTGCTCCTCAAGCCCGGCCTTGCACTGTTGCAGCTCTGCTGCAAGCTGAGCAGTGTCCTGCTGCACCTGTGTCTTGATCTCTGCGCTGCTCTCTGTGATCTTGCTGGCCAGCAGTTTGACCTGCAGGAACAGAACCCTCAGTCACCCCTGCAGCCTTGACAGTGTTCATAGGCTGCACCATGGGAGCCATGCCTGCCTGTGAGCCATGAACCTATAGTGGGCATCCATGGTCAATAAGGACTGGCAAAGCAAGTCAACGCGCAGCCAGGGACGGCTGGCACAGCCATGGAGCTTCGGCACCCTGGCCGCTTGCATCACATGTGATGCTGCTCCTCCGGCATGTGTATGTGCCAGCGCTGTTGCCATAGACACGACGCAGCAGCGTGCCTGACCTGGAAGGATGAGCTGCCAGACGAAGCTGTCACGCAAGACCCATCAGTGCACCATCAGGAGGCGTGCACAATGGCACTTTGCGAGTCTCGCAAAGCGGCCCACCTGACCCACAAGGGCATCCATCTGCTGCTGGAGGTGACTGCTGTCAGGGGCGCCACCGCCTCCCTGCTGCTGGCCCAGCACCCTGTCCCGCACAGCCTGCGGCTGTGCACCGGCCAGCTCCCGCACCCTCAGTGGTTCGGCGCTCTGCTGCTGCTGCTGCAGCATGTCCATCATCTTGGCCATCATTGGGTAGCTATCCCCCTGCTGCATCTGTGGCGCAGCGGCTTCCTGCACAGCAGCAGGGCAGGAGGCGCTGTAAGGACGCAAGGATGCCCCCTGCTGAAGGTGCAGCACAGCCATTCTCACATCACAGCTGCCTGCACAGCATCGCCAAGCTAGAGGGTCTGATGTGTCTAGACGCACCACGGGGTCGGTGTGGCCCCATGATGCATATCTGGCGTTATAGCCATGGCCTTGGAAGTCTGCAGCAGCAGCAGCAGGCGACGATGCAGATGGGCCAGACGTGATGTCAGGCTGGCTGCCGATGGCTGCTGTACCCTTGCCTCTGGGGAGCAGCCAGTTTCTTGCCCATTTGCAAAGTAGCTGGAGTACACCATGTGCCGACTTATATGGCCAGGGTTGCGCCTCAAGGATGGCTCAGGAGCCAGTGAGATACGCCTCAGCTTGTGGTACATGCACTGCTTGGATCAGCTCTGACTTGGAAGGGTGAGGGCCCTCCGCTGTGAGGGGTGCTGCATAAGGCTAAGCCAGGCTATTGAAGGACATCAAGAGCACAGCAGGCAGGCCAGGCCAGTGCAATATGCCTTGAGGCAGCCATACAGACGGCTCTACAAGTCTCCAGTCTCCTCGAGGGTGATGACACTCCAAAATCAAAGATGCTGGAGCATGCCCTCACCTGAGGATGCTGAACGCTGTCTTTGAGGTTGTGGACCTCCTGCTCCAGGGCAAGCAGCCTCTTCTGCAGGCCTGCCTGGCCCTGAGCTAGCCCGCCTGTGGCATCCTGCTGGCGCTGCAGCTTCCCATCCTGCAGCATCAAGTTCAGCCAGTTTTGCATGGTGTATGGTGCTGCAGCATCTATTCCGCAGCAGCATGTTCTGCCAACCCTTGCATGGTACCTCCTGCTGCAGCTCTTCATCCTGCAGCATCAGGTTGCACCAATCTATGAATTTCATTTGGTGCTGCAGCGTCTCATCTGGCAGCATTGATCTGCCAGCCTTTGCATGGCGACAGACTGCATCAACATCTTGTGCTTTGCGACCATGCGCACCGTAGAATATCCATGGGGACCAAGATATGCTGGCAACCCAACCAGGCCTTATCCCACAACCCCAGTTGCCACTTGGGTGGAGTCCCTTCTTTTCAGGCGGACAGTAGCGTTCGGCACCTTGGAGCAGTGTGTAACAAGTTGTACCAGTCTGGCAGCCACGTGCTGCATGGCATCGTTCACTACCTGGGCAATATGAGGGTCGGCATCGGTCACGGCAGACTCCAGAGTGCCTGCTGGGGCGCCAGTGGTGGCGTTGACATTGGGTGTGGAGCTGGTCTGCGCTGAGGCGTCCTGCATGGTGGCTTTGATTGCAGAAGATGCATGCATTCAGCAATGCGGGCACAGCACCCTTGCGCATAGCATCTTTTGGACATCATCCATGCTGACAGGCAGCTCTTGGCCTCTGCACTAGCAAGCGGTCAAGCCAGCTGGAGCACAACGCTCAAGCTGTCACAGAGATGTGCAAGCCTTTGTCAGATGGGTGGGTGGGGCTTGTCACGTGCACTGCCATGCCTGGGCTAGGCTGTGGACTCAAGTTTCACACCTTGTCAGAGGTCAGACCGCTGGCTGGCCCAGGCTGGCCGGACCCTGCTGGCGCCTGGGGCAGGATACTTATGGCCTGGTTGGGCAGCTGGCTGCCCAGGTTGGCCAGTGCAGTCCCAGCTGCGGTGCTGCAGGTTGTAGGCGCCACGCGCACGCTTGACGCTTCATCATTCTTGCCCTGCAGCAGGGCGACGCTGAGGCAGCCATGGTCATATGCAGCTAAGTTTGGGAGAAGTTAGCGCCTGTAACAAAACATTGGGGCCTGAAGGGCTGCCTGAGAGAAGCTTGCTGTAAGTAATATCACATGCTGGACCAGCGCTCCATGCAGCCTGCAGCAGGCCCTGGAAGGTCACAAGCAGGAGGAGTGCTGCAGAACTGCAACTTCAGACTTCTGCCATGCACAGTCAAAAAGATGTCATGGCAGGTCCAGTCGATGCTTGACTTGATAATGTGAACTGGAATAGTGCAGAAAGTGTACACCGGCAGTGCCATGACCGCAAAATTGGTCACCGATGAAGTACTGCGCCTGTGCTGCTCCTGCCCAGTCTTCAGTGGCCACAGCAGCCAGCAAGGGGCATTGGAGAATGATGCCTCTGCCAGACCTCCAGACAGTTGGCCACACACATAATAATTGCAAGCCGGCCGAGGCATCGCACCTTCTGGCCAGCTTGTTTAGTGGAGCCACTGCCAGTTGCTGGCGACCGCGGGGACTTCGCGCTAGGCCTAGTCCCTTCCTGGCTGAATCCTGCCTCAATGTCAGGCTCCACTGCACCCATGACTCCCGAGGCACGCTTCTTTGCAGTGTCAACTTGCTTGGGCCTGCCTTCCTTGCCCTGCAGCAGAGTGCAGACATAAGTGAGCATCACTCTGGGGACGAGATTGAGCAATGACAGATCGCTTTGAAGTCACATGCCCCAACAAGATAATACAACAACCTGTTGCCTGTCAACACCATTGCCCCTTCCCCTTCTCAGCGATACAGACGGACACAATCTCTACTCTACTCTACTCTAGGAATATATCCAGTGTTGCCGCCAGTCTGAACCTGCATCAGCACAGTGAAAACTGCAGATTGGCTCACGCAGGCAGCTGGGCAGTGGTGGCCTGCTGAGTGGTGGTCCAGCCCTGCAGCACAGCAGTTATCCAAGCACATCGCTGCAGCTGCGCGGCAAGGGTGGATCTTCCCACACAAGAGCGTCAACCACCAGGAAGAGGCTCCTGCACTGCACTGCAAGACCCCCAGCTGCAACTGCCCAGCGAATTGAAGAGCCTGCACAGGTAAGTTGCGCACCTGCTTAGCTGGCCTCGTGACTGGCATTCTGCGCTGCATGTCCTCCACAGGCTTGGTCAAGGGCTCACTGGCCTTGCCCTTGCCAACCTCCACCGCCTTGGGAGGGAGCTGAGTGGCCACGTTGTCAGCCTCACAGGGCTTGGCTTGGCACTGCCTGCTCAATGCGGTCGAGATGGTTGCCTCACAAGGCCCAGCATCCACCTGCACACGGCACCTTGCGAGTCAGCACCAGACCATTTTCTGCGGAGTGCAGACCAGGCCTCCAGGAGGTGCTTCCCTGCCCTGTGCAGACACAGCAAGAGTCTGCTGCTATGACAACACACACCAATCTGCTCTATTGCAGCATCAAAATACATCAGCAAACTCCAAAGATGCATCTGGCACCAGTTCAGGGGAGCTGACCCACAGCCATCGGGGTTGAACATGCTCATCCAACATCTCACACAGCCGCCAGGTAGGCTTTGACAGCTAGGACAACATGCACTGGCTGTGCCCACTGCTGCAGCAGCATGCATCAACACCTCATCAAGGCTGCATCATGCAGCCGCAAGTTGAGCTTTGCACACAGCAAACCACATCAGTGCGCTGCTACAGCGATGCATTGGCGAACCAGTCAGGGACGTACCGTCCACCTGCTCTGACGGCGTTGTAGCAGTGCCAGCCATGCTTGTGCCGCCTTTGGCTGGTGCCACACAAGGAGACGATGTCGCTACACACGGCCTGTCATTGCAACCTGATGAGATGCAGTAGATTATTGCAAAGGCCCTGGGCCACCCACCTCACTGAAACCAGTCCTGGTGGCAGTGCCAGTGTTTGTGTTGGCAATCGGGTCTGCCAGGAGAGATGGCGCTGGTGTGGTGGCAGGAGTCTCCAGCTTGTTGTTGCGAAGGTGGGTACTGTTGGTGGGAGGTGGCTTGGACATGACCTCCATGGCGCTGCGCTCAGCAACGTGCTTTGGTGGGGTGGAGATCTTGGCTTTGCCAGCATTCACCTGCAGCCACCAGGTGGCAAGCTGAGTCGTGCATGCATAGAGGGGCAGCCATCTGAACCAAAATGGCCAAGCTTTGAGGTGGAGTCCCGGAGCAGCTCCGCAGGCAAGGGCTCAGCAGCAGCCCTGGGGCAACATGGCACCATAGGTCTTGATGGTGCACAGAATGACGCTGGGCTGTGCAGCTGCGCAAGCTCAGAAGCACAAAGGCATGAAGGGTGGCCATGCTGTGCACTTGCTGAGCAGCCCATGCCGGCAGTGGAAAGCACTGGGAACAGCAGGCATAGCTGCCAGCATGGTTCCCAGAGTTCCGAGCCCAATGCCGTACTGCAGTGAAGCATGGCGCAGCAGCCCATCCAAAGGACTCAAGACAGCAGAGGCAGCTACAGACCTGCTTGGGAGGTGGCTCGAGGGCAGAGGCAGTCTTGATTGCAATGGAGTCCATCAAGGCTGCCTGCTTGCCCGAGGCTGGAGCAGGCTGGGTGCTGGCTTGCACGAGTTGTGCCAGCGCTGCGGAGTGCGCCGTGGCAGGCAGGGTCTCCTGCACATTCTTGTTGGGGGTGGGGTTGATGCCGTCACTGTCCATCTGCTGCTTGACCTGCACTCAGCCAAGGCCTTGCAGTAAGCGGCAAATTCCTTGAGAGCAGCAATTTATCTTGTTGGCAGTAACCGACAACATGAGGCTCACCTCAGAGAGATTGGTGTTGTAGGTGGTGCTGGGCGCACTGGTTGCCAGAATGCCCTGGCAAGCCTCAGCTGGGGTGACCACGAAAGGCTGGTCAGCGGTGGCTAGCAGCTTGGGCTGGCCGTTGCCAGCACGACACTTGGTGCGGCGAGTGGCGCAGCGCTGCCCGGCGATGGGCAGGGCCCTGGCATGCCCTGCCTTTGCCTCGAGAGGCTGTGCCTCGCTGGCTGCCCTGTGCGCAGCTGTGCTGCGCACTGCCCTGAGGGCTGCAGCCTGGGCGGCTGTGGTGTCTGCGCGGCCGCCCACGCTGCTGGCCTGCGGGCAGGCGCCGGCAGGCAGGGGCTGCTGGCCGGGCGTCCCCAGAGCCAGCCCTGCCGCAGGGGGCACCCTGGCAGCCCTGGAGCCGACGCCACGAACAGACTGCTTGCGAGCAATGATGGCCCGCAGGGCTGCCAGCAGCTCTGGGTCCCTCGTGGTCGGCGCCCTGGGGCCCACCATGTTGTCGCTTGCAGCCACCGGCTCCATGCTGCCTGCCTCGCTGCTGGGAGAGATTGTGGGCTTCTTGTTGACCTTCATGCTGCCTGCCTCGCTGCTGTGAGAAGCTGTGGGCTTTTGGCTGAACCTGTTGCCCTTGGCAGGCTTGGTAGCAGCCTGGGACTTGGCGGGCTCAGCAGCAGGCTGAGCTGCTGGCTTGGGCTTGCGGGCCTTCTCGCGCTCAGCACCTGAAGAGGCCAAACTCCAATGGGTCAGCCACATGTATGATTGCCAGCCAAGCAGCTGACATGCATGCTCCACACTGCAATGTGTGTAGCTGCGGCTCTCTGCAAGCCCTTCAGTGAAAGGATATAGCATAGAAGGAATAGTGCTTGGCGGTCGGCGATAGCACCCGGGCAGCACCCGAGTGAAAGAACCCCAACACTGGAAATAGGCTGGCGGTTGGCTCTAATGTTTTGACAGTAGTGAAGTGCAAAGTCCCCGGCACAGAAGAGATTGGGGCTGCAGCTCACTGGCAGCGGTCAAAGTGAGAGGGTCCCAGCCCAGGAGGGATTGGGGCTGGCTGTTGGCTGCAGCTCACTCAAAGCCATTCGTGGGAAGGACCCCGGCATAGGAGGGACTTAGCTTGGCAGGACACGCTGCACTATGTAAGCCAAGCTGTACTGCAGAGGCTGGTGCAAGACATTAGAAGCAGATTGTCCCTCAACGATGCTCGACATCAGGGTGACCAGAGAGGCAGCTCCAGCACTGCTGCCCACCCACGAAGCACAACACGCTGCTGCTGGACGCACTGTGACTTGCTGGTCGGCCCCACTGCCCAGGACCCTGGCATCTGCTGGAGAGCACGGTGAGATCCTATCACATAACAAACAACAAAAAATTTGCACCAGCATGGCAGTCCTGAGGGATCTGCTGGCCCAGAGGCTTCTCTGATGTAGCTTGCTGGTGTGACAACAAGCCCATCTGCTCACCTTTGACCTGCTTGCGGTGTAATAGCTCGCAACCTTGTGACCTGTCATGGACTTGCAATAACTGACCCTGCCAAAGTGGCCCACCCGCACGCCCTTGCAGCAGACTTGCTTCCAGCCTGCTTGCCTGCAGGCCTGGTGCCCACTGCGGAGTGTTCAGAGGTGCATGATGTGTTGAGCTGAGCGAGCATCAGCTCACCTGCTCCCCCCTGGACAGCCTGCTGGGCACTCTGATACTGGCAAGTGCTACTGTTGCTGCCAATGCTGCCAGAGAGTCGACACCTTGGCAACCCGCCCGGCTGAAAGCACAGCTGCTGACCTGCACCCTTGGTGGCAGGTGGCTCCCGCCTGGCCACCCCTGCTGCAGCAGTGGCCACCGCCTCGCGCCTGTGGGTGGGGCCAACCGCCGCGTCCTCGACTGTGTTGCCAGTAGTGTCTTCAAGGATGTCGAAGGCGTTGGCGTGGGACAGGATGACCACTGCAACATCCGCAGGCAGATTCGTGAGGACTAATGCTGCAGGGTAGACTTGGAAGTGCATGCAGTTGGGAGCCTTCGGCTAATGTCAGTGTGTGCGCAAGGACTGAGTGCAGAACAGGCAAAACTAGCTACTGGACTCCGGCAAGACAACAACATAGCCCCGGTGTCTTGTAAATCACGATGCCTTGGCAGGACATGTGCACACACCAACCTTCTGTGGCTTTGTGCCACTGGCCAGCGCTGTCAATGCTGTGGACCTCGACGTCCTTCTTCTTCTCTGCAGGCAGCAGTGAGCTGTCAGCTGCATTCACTCGACAGCCCAGGGACTTGTAACAGCCCAGACTTGTGCATGCCCTGCAGCGCATAGCAGTGCTACAAATCTTGGCTTACAAAGCTGTGGCAATACTGCAGGACGATCGTCAAGCTCCAGACTGCCCTGCAACTTTGCGGAGAACAGCAACATTTGCAGGCCAACAGGGCAGCTCACCGCCACAAAGCAGCAGCCATTCGCCTCGGCCCTGCACTGCGCAGCACCACTGCTGCCTACCTGACTTCGTGATGTGTTTCTTGAGGACCCGCAGGGCATCGGTGAGCGGCTTCTTGTCCAGGATGGCGCCCTCGTCTTGGTGCTGTGGCCACACCTCCTCCAACAGCTCATCCACCGCCGGGACCCGTAACTGATGCATCAGCGCGCGCGCATCTGCGTAGTCTGCAGGGCACAGGTGAGGGGTCAGTATAAGAGTGCTGCGAACCGACCCTCTGTGGGTGCACCGGCCAGCTGCCAACACTTATGTCTGCGGTGCATACATGGGAGTTCTCACTGTGCACGAGCCACATGGGACCACTGCATGACTGCTGCACTCCTGACCAGCTGGCGCGTTGGCCATGTTATGCACAAGGTGTCTGCAGGGCACAAGCAAGCATCGCATGTAGACATGCTGCAACTGACAGGGCAGCTGGAAAAAGCAGGCAGCAGTGGCGCGGGTGACCAGTGTGCAGATGTGATCCAGAGCCCAGGGCCAGCCAGGCTGAGCCAGCCCAAACCACCAGCAGGGTGGCAAAGTGCTAGACTAGGCAAGCAGCTCAGGACACCTAGGCAGCTGACACACCTCTGGGCCCTGCAAGAGCAGGTCCCACACCACAGCACCACCACAGGAGGCTCCTACAGTGCTGAGGCAGCCCCTGCAGGGTACCTCAGGCCCCAAGCAGAGCAGTTCTCACAGTGCAGCTGCACATCACAATGCTCATCAAGCAGCTGCCTTGGACACTGCTGGACAGTGCAGAGCTGTGCAGCACAGGGGCCATGCAAGCTTCAAGGCTCTGTAGGCGGCGGCTATGCTTGCTACTTTGGGTCAACTCCGCATTTCCGCTCTTGTGCGCACGCACAGACACTGGCACCTGCTTCACACAGAGCCAGTCCCTCCATAGGAGGTGACCTGCACCCTTTCTGGCACCCATCACTTTTGGCCAAGCTGTGCTGTCTTTTGGTGCTGGCATCCATCTCTCCCTGAGGTGTCCTCTCTGCAAGTCCTGGTGGTGAGACTGTCACCCCCAGGACTTGCAGGCATCGCAAGCTTCTCCAGGCCACAGGTACTGCAACCCACACGATCAAACTGTGATGACCATGTAGCTGAGACACACAATCCAGTATGCAGCCACAGACCTGAGGGAGCCACCAGCTTGTCTATCCCCCAGTCACTGCAGCCCACGCCCTCCCTCCCGATGAACTGGATGGCCACCATGGCCAGGCCAGTGGTGCCCAGGAACTCCGTCAAGACGTGGGCGAAGCGCTTGGGCAGGTTGAAATTCCCATTGCAGACGGCCAGTAGCTCATGCATCTCCGCTGCAGCAGCCAGCAGGGCGGGGAGTCAGGCCAAAGCTCTATAGTCAGCAGGGTGTGCAGAAATGGCCGAGATGCTGGTGGTGGCGCATCCTTGCAGCAATGCAAGGGAGTCACTCCATTGCAGGCAGATATGAAGCCACTGCGGTACGCAGCAAGGCAGGGAGTCGAGCATGCTGCACAGCCATGAAGTCAGCACAGCACACCACAGGCCCAGGTGATGGAGGAAGCAGGATGCGCAGGCTGCTGCATTGTATTGTGTTGTGATGGGTTGTGCTGAGATGGAAATGCAGGCTTGGGAGGGCTCATGCTGCCCTGGCAAGCATCCTCATGCAGATGTGAACAAGGCTTTGGACATCTGCATGGATCCAGCTCGTTGCTGGGCAGGGTGCAGGTGGGCTCTGTGACCATCGGGCTGCGGGCAACAAGCCAGCTCTTTGTCTCACCGCTCGCCATGGCCAGCTTGCGTTCTGCTGCTCGATTCCGTCGGCTCATCATCCAGATCCGCGGTGCTCGGGAGCGATGACACCAACAACGCACTCGTTGGTCAGGCAACTGTTGTTAACACCCAGCAAGAAAAGTCAAGTGGTTGACCAGAGGTTGGCTGACCTGGCCTAGTGCCCAATGGCATTGCATATCCAATCCTCGAGTCCTTACAAGCTTGAAGGAACAGCATCAGCCTGTTTGCAGCATAGTCATGCATGTAGGGAACATCTTCTCCTGCAGATGATGCTGACAGCAATCCCCAGGCCAGCACTGCAGTCGGGACTTCAACAGGGCTCACTTTTCAGACACTCAGGGGGCCCGCAGCTTGGAAACAAGGCCACACTGGCTGGCCAGGCCACGGCCTGCCGTCAAGCTTCAGCATACCTCCCAGTCTCTAGACCCAACAGAAGGAGACCACTACACACAAAACCCCCATGAGCACCTGGCTCCTGCAAGCATGCCACCCCTTCTGAGTTGCCTGGATTGATGGTACTCGAGGTGCTACACCAGATGAAAAGAATAACTGTGTTCATACACTTGAGCAACTGAGAGGCACACACATGTGGTCAAGGTCTTTGGGCTGGGGTGTTTCTGGAGCGGGGTTGAGTGGTGGGCAAGGTTCCAAGGTGGTCAGCTCATGAGAGCGTTCAACTGCAGGAGGCAACTGGGGAAATGTACTGTGTGGCAGTGATCTCCGCCATGCCGCTGCCTGTGCCGCAGCTCTTGAGATATGTGATGGACGGCTGGTCGCAGCTGCCCTGCCCAGCAGAGTCCTTGAAGGGCTCGATCAGGGTCACAGTCACCGCCCCGCAGTAGCCTGAGGGCGTGTTCACCCGCAGCCTGTAGGCCTGGCCGCTCAGGGGCGCCACAGCCAGGGTGGCGCTGGGCGGGCCATTGACCACAAAGGATGAGGTGCTGATCCCAGACACCGCCTCCGAGAAGGCCACCGTGAACACTGCCACTGAGGGGTCGGTGGAGATGGCAGACCCATTGGTGAAGGCAAAGCTGCCGCTGCCATAGATCATGCCCCGTGGCCTGCAGCAGACAGCACAGCAGTGTCAGCAGGAATGCTCATAGTGCGGTTGCTCACCAAAGCGTACAGGCTGGACATCCAAATTGAGTGGCTGACGTTCAACTTTAGCAGCTGAGCTGGCAGCTCATCTGACGGGCAACAGGGCCATATGAGCAGAGCGCTTCCCAGACCACTTGGGTGCACAGGATCCACCCAGGCTGGGCCGCAGGGCAAGAAGCTGTACAGGCTGGCCCATCAGAGGTCTTTCACCTGTTGTCCACCACAACTGTCTGCTGCCCAGCCGGGATGGCTGCACCGCAGGAATCAACGCCTGAGCTTATGCTGAGGCTGACTGTTGTGGAGTTGTCCAGGCTCTCTGGCAGGTACCCTTGAACAACGTAGGTGGTGCAGTCTGTCTGATTCAGCGCAGTGATGACGCCAGGGCCTGCAGGGCAACCAGAGCGGTGAGTCAGGCTGCCATCTTAGGCTCTCGCGTAGGCGTCTAGCAGGGTAGAGTCTCCCCAGCACCCCAGAGTGCCGGGGCAGCTGCATGCACATGCAGGGGGACGCACAGCTGCAGCGCCTGATGACACACTGGGCAGTGGGGCAGGAATGGGCTCAGCACCCTGCGAAGTGTCCGGCTATGTAGGTTACACAAGCCCTCACCAGGCGCGTAGCTCCTCCTGGGCTGCTGCTGGCAACCGCAGGCGCCCCCGCTGCCAGGAGTGAAGGGCGCTGCAGCAGCGACTGTGATGTTGGCAGCGCTGAAGGCGCCAGCCGGCACAGCCGTGGCAAACTGGACAACGGCAGTGAAGTACACTGCCCCAATGGGACTGCTTGCTGGTGCGACGCCTGCTGGGGCGCAGGTGTCGTTGTAGATGTAAGTGATGGTGGGGGCAGCTGGTGTGGCTGCTGGGCTGCCGCCAGCACTGCTGCATGCACAGCTGGGCGCTGTGATGAGCGGCTGCACCGCGGGGGCTGCATGGCATGGGATATCACTCTCAGGAGTCGCATGCCAGAGGCTCCAAACTCATGAAGTGCAACACCAGGGAGAAGGCCTTTCTCAAGGTTACACTCCGCATGGCAGGCAAGCAGATGTTGCACAGACACCCATGTAGCATGCAAGCAAGGCACTGCTACCGCTCCGTCAAATTGCGTGGCTTGCCCAGCATGGGGGCAGGCAGGGTGCAAGCCCACCTGGAGCTGCTGCAGAGCTGGGGCTGCCTGGCGCACGAGTCCTGGTGACACTGTTGGGCAGGTTCCCTGTTGGCAGGTTCATGAACGGAGTCCCCAGCTGCGTGGTGTTGACGGGCGGCACTGTGGTGACGGGAAGGGGCAGCCCTGCAGGGCAGCAAGACCTGTCAAAAACCCTGTCCATATGTGCAGTTGACAAGCACCACAGTCAGCTTGAGGCTGGCACCCCTCTCAGCTTCAATGACAGCCAGCATAGGGTACCGCCCGACCAAGGCAGGGCTGGCACAGCGTCAGGCCTGGCTATAGCTGCAAGCGTGAACTGTCAGGCAACAGCTTACACCAGTGTCACCACTGATGATGTCTCAGACCCTTACCTGGAGCGGGCGCGCCTCCAGCTGCTGCGGGTGTCCCTGGCGGCGGCACTGGCACTGAGCTGCTGGTGGGTGTGCCTGTGGCAGCACTGGTTGTGGATGTGCCTGGTGCAGCGCTGGTTGTGGGTGTGCCTGGGGCAGTGGTCTGCTGGCTCACAGGCGTGCCCGGGGCTCCTGTGGCCATGCTCTGAGCAGGAATGCCTGAAGCTGGGGACCCTACTGGCACTCCAGCAGCTGTGGTGCCAGCAGGTGTGCTCGTCACGGGCACTCCTGCTGCGGTGGTGGCAGCAGGCATGCTGGTGACTGGCACGCCAGCAGCAGTGGTGGCAGCTGGCGTGCTGGTGATGGGCACCCCAGCAGCAGTGGTGCTGACAGGAGTACTTGTTGTGGGCACGCCGGCTGGCACTGCAGTGGTGACCTGCTGCCCTGCTGGAGCAGTCACGACAGGCACTCCTGCTGCATTTGTGGCTGCAGGGGTGCTGGTGGCAGGCGCTCCTGATGACGCTGTGCTGCTTGGGGAGCTCGCGGTGACTGGCACTCCAGCAGCAGTGGTGGCTGCAGGTGTGCTAGGCGCTGGCACTCCAGCTGCTGTGGTGCTGGCAGGGGTGCTGGTCACAGGTGTGCCTGCTGCGGTGGTGGCAGCAGGCGTGCTGATCGCGGGCGCTCCCGCTGGAGTGGTGCTGGTCACAGGCGTGCCTGC
>JAAMXJ010000204.1:0-88583 GCA_019693375.1 Asterochloris erici
TTGGTGCTCAAAGACACTCACAGAACCGGCCACCTGCACAATCCAGTCAAGAAGATAGATTGCTCAGGGCTGGCTGCCAACAACTCGCTCTGGACGCAGCTGGTGGTGCCCTTCGAGTTCAAGCTGCACACAACAGAGGCAGATGGTGCTCTTGGGCAGCTGACAGAGACCGCTGGCTTTGTAAAGCGGCAGCAGCCAGGCCGCAGATTTCTCTGTGGCGTCAGCATCACCTTGGACACAGTTGAGGCATTCCATTTTGGCTATGGGCCCCGAGGATCTTTCAGCCACATTCTCAGCACCAAAGTGCAGCCACTCGAGCTGCAGCCAGACTCAGCTGGCCTGTGCTTGCTAGCGAGCATCGTGGCCGCCCCGCTGCCTCAGCTGGGCTTTGTGACTGTGCCTCTGCCAAGCGGTCAGCTGGCAGACTACCACTTCAGATGCACCAACAGCCTGGCAGTTCGCAGCGAGTCAGGCACGCAAGGTGCCAGGCAGAACAGTTGCGTGTACCTGGCACAGCTGGACGACAACAGATCTGCAGTGCTCAAGCTGGCCAAAAGTTCCAAAGAGGTGAAATTGTGGACATTTCAGTTGCTGTCGGGCAAGACAGTGACAGTTGTGTGCATGTCTGCGTGCAAAGACAGCAGGCACCTTGCTTGTGGTGGCTGGCCAGGTCCACACCTAAGCCAAGGCTGTGTGTTGGCATCGTGGATTGGCATCTGAATCTGCTCTCTGCTTGCTTCTGTGCAGGCCAACATCCTAGCCCGCATACCGCAAGACAGCAGCCACCTTGTGCACCTCTTGGCAGCTGGCCCATACCATTTCAGCGGGGACAACTGGCGGGCTGTGCTGGTAGAGCCTGTGGTCAAGCCGCTTGAAGCAGGGCTGCCTGTGCAGCAGATAGCACAAGTCACTTTTGATATTGCTGATGCCGTGGAGCAGCTGACTAAGCTGAACATTGCACACCGTGACATCTCTCCAAACAACATCGGCATTCTGGATGGACGTGGCTGGCTCTTTGACTTTGGGGCTGCAAGGGTGGGATCAGACTGCAGCTGACCTCTGGCATCATGTCGTGTCCTGGGACCTTGCATTTGCTTGCAGGCTCTCAAATCAGTCACAGCTGCCAGTCTGTTGGCATGCAGGTGGTTGAAGATTGGTCAGAACTCTCCAGCCCTGTCTCACACATCACAGGCACGCCCATGTTCATGGCCATTCAGGTGTTGCAGGGCGGTAACCACACTCCCAACACCGCCCTGGAGTCCCTGCTGTACACCATCCTGTATGTCTGTACTGATGGCCACCTCAGTGATCGTGATGCCAACTTTCTCCACAACCCAGTTTCGGCAGCAATGCAGCGGCTTGGGTTCATGCTGCAACCCACGCTAGCGGTGCTACAGCATGTGCCAGATGATAAGCGCAATTTTGTGGCAACCCTACACAATGTTTTCTTCCCTGTAGAGAAGAGGCAGGATCTGCGTTACTATTGCAGAGATGTGTCGCCTGTGCATGTGATGGCGGCCTGCAGGAATTTCATCGAACTGAAGTAACCCTTGTTGGTGTCACTTGAAGTGCAACAGTGACGTCCTGCTTGCCAGGAGGGGAGTCACTCAGGCTCACCTGATTCGTCAGCCCCTCAGTCTGCATGTGAAGCATGCTGCTGCACATTGCACTGAAGGCTTCTGCATAGGGTACAAGCTGTTGCACAATGCCCTGGTGCACTGGAGCGAAGCCTGCTGAGATTGCCAGCCAGAGGGGCTGCCTGGAAGCCTTATGCTACCACAGGCATGCAGGCAGCACACGCAGAGACCCAGCAGGCTCAACTTGAGGTGCTGGGGGGTCTGTACCAGCAGGAGCAACATGGCTCAGAGGGACCAGAACCCGTCAGTGATGCAGCTGCGGGTGATACACTGCAAAGGTGTGTGCTACTCGCCTCAGCAAACCAAGATGATATCAGCTGTGCAGCTTCATGCACAAAAAAAACCCCTCCACCTCAGTGATGCAGCTGCGTGTGCACTCTAAGGCTCTAAGCAGGATGGCCTTCACTGGCCTGAATGATGTCAGCAGTGCACACCAACAGGAAGCCCCCACCTGTCTGTGATGCGGCTGCGGGTGATGCGCCCCAGGGGGGTGTGCTGGATGGCCTCAGCCACTCCAAACTTCCAGTCCCGCACATAGGATGAGGCATCGCGCTGCATGTCCTCCTGGCTCATCTGAGGGCAATTCTGCAGCCACTTTGTTAGCAGTGAGCATACAGCACAGCCATCTTGTGCAACACAGGGCCTTGCGCCACACATTGTCTGCGTCTGCAGTGCACATCAAGGGGACAGACAGGGCATTGCGCTGCATGTCCTCCTGGCTCATCTGAGGGCAAAACTGCAGCCACTTTGTTGGCAGTGAGCATACAGCACAGCCATCTTGCGCAACACAGTGCCTTGCGCAACACATTGCCTGCGTCTGCAGTCCACATCAAGGGGACAGAACAGGGCATTGCGCTGCATGTCCTCCTGGCTCATCTGAGGGCAACACTGCAGCCACCATGTTGGCGGTAAGCAAACAGCTGGGCCTCAGACACAACACAATGTGCATCCAGCCTGCATCTGCAGGCATGAGCACAACAGGGTTTACGGGAAGTGGCACGTGCGAGCAATGTGTGGTCTGCACACTGCCATGCAGCAAAGGGGCTAGACATTCCTGCACTCTCCAAGCAGCGCGGGAGTCAAGCACGCTCAAGGGAGAACATCACCAGCTGTGCAGCCAAGAATTTGCAGGGAACAGGGTGGCATGTTAGGGCACACGCTGCAGCATGACCTCTGCCTTCCAAGGATGAGGCCATGGGAAGCTGATCAGGCACAGTGCTCGCCATGACGTGGCCTGGTGTGCCCAGTTGAGTCAAGATACAGGCTCTTACAGTTCCTTGAGCTACACACAGGCTGTAAAGCACACACAGGAAAGCAAAACAGCACACACAGGAATACATGCAGGCACAGCATCAATGCACAAGGCTGATAAACACTGTTGAGAGGGAGAAGGGTTCTGAAAAAGGGTCTCAAAACTAACATACAGGCACAGCAGCACTGCACATGGCTGCTCAAAACTATAGGGAGGGAGAAGGGTCTCAAAAAAGGGGTCTGAAAACCTACATACAGGCACAGCAGCACTGCACATGGCTGCTAAAACTACTGGGAGGGAGAAGGGTCCCAAAAGGGGTCTGAAGAAGTGGGAGGCAAAATGCACCAAAGACCGAGGCGCTGCTGCTGCGTCCTCCTAAAACACTGCCCTAGTGTCCTCCTGCATGCTACAGGCAAGGCCTGGAGTGCGCTGTGCACCCGCCAGTCTGCTGGCGTGCCGTCATGGCGCCAAGTCTGACTCAGATAATGTTGACCTGCAGCATGGCGTATGCTGAGTCAAGTAGGCTGCAACGTGCCAGTCATGACAGCTGCAGCGCGCCAAGACAAAACAAGAATGCAGCTGCAGACTCTAGGGATCAGCAGAGTCACAATAAACTCTTGACTGCCCAGTGTCATCAGCCTGCTGGCTGGTGCTCAACACATGCTGTCAAGGCATGTGAAGTCCAGCTGTGGCCAACAAGCCAGTCACCTGCGCTGGCCGGGCCGGCCATCTATGGTGCTGGCGTCTCAGGCGGTGCATTGCGGGGGGTTGCATCACGGGGCTCAGAGCTGCTGTCCAGTACATCTTCATCAAAAATAAGCGACCTCCTCAGGTTGGCCCGAGTGTCATCCCGCAGCTGATCATAGGTGGAGCGCATCTCCCCCTGATCGTGGTGGCGCTGTGGCATCTTAGATGCCGACGTTTCTGCTGAATTCAACATCTCCTGGACCTACAGAAGCACAGCATAGACTCAGCCTTTGCAAGACACCTGGACCTCACCATGTCTGGCAACCTTGAGCAGCACGACTGCCCATCATAAAGCAACGATTGCACACACACCTGCAGCCATGCTGAATGAGCCAGCAGGAACTGCTGACACGACTGCTCTTCATTGATGCAGCTAGGCACAGGGCCCTCAGGCCTCAGCCACAGCACAAATTCCTGGCAGCCATTGCGTGACACCCACTGTTCTAATGGGGCAACAGGATGCAGTTCTGTCCTGCTCGCTCCCAAGCAACCCAGCTGCACGTAAGCCCTGCTCCTTGACAATATTCTGGCAAGTCCCAGCCCAAAACACAAAAAGTGGCTTCTGGCAGCTACACAAGAATCTGCTGGTGGCTTTTGCAGGCGGCAGGTGCAGGGCCTGGGCTGCTCACCATGCGCTCCACGTGGTGATGCAGTGGCGACCAAGCAGGTCAAATTGTCTGCCAGCTCACCACATCCTCCACATATGCCAAAGCAGCAGGCGGCACGAGGAGGGGCCTTGTGCCGTCCCTGGGCAGCTTCAGGGCATCTATTACCAGCTGCACAAAGGGAGGGAACTCGTAGGGCTCAGTTGTGGTTGCCCCGGCTGTGAAGGCGTTTGTGCGATACCTGGCACCTGCAGCAACTGAGCATGGCTTTGCAGGAGCTGCCCAAAGCAAAAGGGCATCAGCAAGCTGGCACATACCACAAAGCAATGATGGTTGCGGGCCTGCACTGCAATGACAGGGCTTTCTGATGCTGTGCACAGCTTCTCAGCAGGTCACGCAGTGAACAGTCCCAGCATCGCCTCCTTATGCCCAGCAGGCAGGCTTGGTTGCGCCAGACACCTTTGTTGCCTTGCGAGCAGCCGTATCAGTGGCAGGGCTGCTGACATTCCTGTGGGGCTTGCCTGCCTTGCCAGCATCCTTTGCGGGCGAAGGTGCAGGTGCAGCAGCTGCAGCTGGCTTGAATTGCTGCTGAGCTGGTGCCTCTGCTGGGGTAGGCTGTGCTGCTTCATCATCAGAGTCCTCTGCCCCTGTCTTCACCTGGAGGACCTGCAGCATGTGAGGTGCTCGTGTGTGAGAGGAGGGAGAGTGCTGGTGTTGTGTCCGCAAGCCCACTGGGCCTTCTGCAGGGTTTGAGTGCGGAGACCAGGTACAGCCTTCAGCACACGGCTCAGAAGCATCGCAGCTGTGAGAGACAACATTGTGGCATCTACTTGGTGCCAAGCAGGTGGCCATGGTTGACTCCTTAGCACACAAAATGCGGTCAGCAGTCCCATGTTTTGGCATTCCACTGAGCCCCGCACTCAGGCAACAGGGTGCTGTTGGCACACATGTTGGTTTTCCTCATATCAGCTGTGTAGCCGTGATTTCAAGGTATGATGAAACGAAAGGCAGACAGCGTGCAGCCCTGCCTCGTAAACCCCAAGCGTCTGGTGCACGCTCTCTGCTGTCCCAGACGGCGTGGCCTTGATGCGCCTCGCCGGATTTTTTGCCTTCTGCCTGCAGGCATGCAAGGAAGCAGATGAGGGTTCAGCTCAATCTCCCTTGCTGGGGTGGCATTGTGGACCCTTGCTGGCCCTGTGCTCTTCTGCTGCCTGTGCATTGCACGTGACAGAGGGTAAGGCCAGTCGACTGCTGCCTCTCTGTGTCATGAAGCAGTCTGCAGGGTACAGCAGGATCACGTGGGGTCAAGTCAGCACAGGGGGGCAAAGACATGGTAATGCTGACTGTGCTGGGAGCGCCAAGAGGGGCCCACTCTGGTCAGGGTGAGCTATTTAGAGGCCAGAGGCCGACAACTGTCTGCACCCCTAGTTCCTGCTGGTGGTCACGAAACACCTGAGGAGGTGAGGAAAGCACTCTCAAATACCTTTTCTGAAATTGACTGGATGGCTCCCAACCAACCAAGACGGCAAAGACTTGCATGGCAGTGGTGACGGTGGACCTGCCTCATACATTTCCTGTGCAAGCCAGACTTCAGACTTGGATGCCAGACATCCAAGCAGCCCAGCACCCACCACTTATTCTGTGGGCCTGGAGGTGAGGGCTCCATGTGATCCCCTTCTGCCTCAGCCTGGGGCTCAGGTGTTGTCCTGAGCTGCTGTGGTGCTGGTGGCGGGGCGTGGTGCGGTGATCTCTTTAGATCCCCTGACATGGGTTGCCCCTGTGCGGCCTCAGGTGGCACGGCTGACGCCTGCAGTAGGTGTAAAGCAATGTTGGCTCATCTAGAAGCAGAAGACCCTGTCTTGTGGCTGCTGCCACCGTCTGAGCCTGAGGCATGCAGGGTGTGGCTCCAACTGCTGTCGCTGCATGGCAGCAGTATACGCTGGCAGCAACTAAGCGGGCATGGCTCTTAGTGAACTGTTGTGGCGCAAACATGAAGCACAAGATGCCCAGACGAGCTGGTGTGTGGGACAGATTCAGAAGCAAGCTGCCCCCCAGGCCAGCATGCACAAGCATGAGCACGAGTTTGCCTGGACAGAGCGCCAGTGCTTCTGCTTTGGGGTATCTGGAATGCTTGTGCAGAGCATGAGCATGCCTCCCAAGGACAGCTGCTGGCTGGAAGGCTGAGGTGTCGGCAGGCAGGTGCTTGCTCCATCAGCAACACAGGACCCGCATGTGCGGACCACATCGAGGCAGCTTATTGGCTGAGAGTGCCTAAGTATAGGCTGCAGCACCCGCTGGCTCCACTGTGAGGCATGTGTGACCCCTGACATGGCATTACTTTCACTCAAACGGTTTCCAAAAAGCCTGCATCCCCACCCGTTGGGCAAGCATGCTGGCCAAAAGCCCTTGTAGACAGTGCTGAGCCCTGTTGAGGGAGGCAGTCATGTCTGCAGCAACTGATGACCCAGACAGTGTCAACACATCAGGGACAGCAATGACCTCACACTGCTACCTGGGGTTGGAGGCTGCTACAGGGAAACGCCATTGCCAAGTGAAGTACCTGCACTGCCTCGCGCGCCTCTGACAGCAGATCCTTACCCCTAGACATCCACCACCCTCACCTGTGGACCAGCTCCAGGCAGACAAATACCTTTGTGGTGTGGACAGTGACTCCCCACTTCTAGCATCAGCATGCCCGCCTGGGCAGGCGATGCGGCTCTGCACTGTGCCTCCCTTCCCAGCAGTGCTGACTTGCTCTGGATGCATAAAACAGACCCATACAGGGCAGACAGGCCCCTGGAGAGACACTGGCTTTCTTCAAGGCTGTGGTTGTGCACTGTGCCATGGCCTTGTGGGCAGCCTGCATCTCATGGTCCTCAGTGGCAGCCAGCAACTTGCATGTGTGCACAGAGGCACCAGCGACCACCCACCTCCTGGGCACCCTCATCGTCAACAGACATGCCATCACTGCTGTATTCAGGCACGGGCGCTGCCTCCTTCTGCAGCACAGGGCAGCCGGCCTCAGTGCAGGCGCCCTGGCAGTTGCCTTGTGCACTTTTCACAGCGGAGTCACTGCAACCTGCAAGGGTCCCATGGGATGAGCAGTTTCAAAGCGTCTGCTGCCGTCACGCAGTGCCAGGCAGTTGCTGGCCGTTGTGTGCAACACCAGCCCAGCAGTGCAGCCACCCAGCGCCGCCCAGCTCATGCAACAGGGTGCTGTGGAGGCTCCCCCTTGCACATCAGCAGGCAAGTTGCAGTATTCTCAAGGAATGCAGTCGTCGCAAGCGCAGAACCCCTCCATGCCGTACACGGCGATGCAGCAACAGGCCAGCCTGTCGCTCACTGCCTTGTCCTCAGGGTAGCAAGGAGGGGGGGCCTGTCGATGTTCAGCTTGAGCCAAGGACGATCTACCTCCACTACGAGGATGAGCTGCACTACAACTGCCTTCACATGGTAGGGCAAGATGCTACTGAGGATCTTGCCCTACCATGTGAAGGCAGTTGTAGTGCAGCTCATCCTCGTAGTGGAGGTAGATCGTCCTTGGCTCAAGCTGAACATCGACAGGCCCCCCCTCCTTGCTAGGCTCCACTTCTCGGAATATCCGTGGTTTCTCTGGGAAGCCACCCACAACTACTGCAGCGAGGTTGAACATGTTGGTCCCCGCCTGCAGTGTGACGTGCCCACCCCAGACGCGATCCCTGCATGGGGCACATCCGGCAGTCCTCAGTTGTCTGAGCAGCCTTGTTGGCTGCAATTCTGGTCATGCCTGACAGAAAGCTGGTTGAGTTGCCAGGACAGTCTGACGCCCACATTGTAAGCAGGGCTCGTCTGAAAACGGTCGCCTCGTCCCTGCACTTTCCAAGCTCAGCACTCCTGTGTGTGCCCTCACTTGCTCAACAGGCGGATGAAATCGTCCCACTCCAAACCCATCTCCCCCTTAGCGTACGGAGCGTACCACGCGCTGTGCGCCTGCAGGTGGTAAATGATGGCTACGCGCATCTGGGGGTGAAGGTCTTGGTCGCCCCAGATGAAATAGGCCAGGGCACGATACTGCAGCATCGCACAGACAGGGGCTTAGCTGTCAAGCAACACAACTTGACTGCTGAAGCTTTGCTGCCAATCTTTTTCTGGCGGCAGAGTCCCTCAATGTCAAGCTGCAATAGATGGCTGCCTATGCAAAAAAGCAGCAGGCTCGTCCTCTTGTTCATGTCTGCATCCAAGCACTTCCTACGCCATGTCCAGGCCAGCAGTGAGCTCACCTGGCAGTTGCCATCCCCCAGTATCTTGTACTCTTGTAACAATTCCACCTCGGCAAGGTACCTGCATGGCGCAAGACAAGGTGGGAAGGGGCACACCTGATGGACACAATGCTATGCAGGAATGATGTTTCTGTGCAAGGGCCGATGGTGCCGTGTGCACAGCCTGAAGCCGTCAATTCTGTTGTGCATATCTGGGCAGAAGCGTCTGCATGAGAACACGCAATGAGCATGCAAGAAGGAGATGCATGAAAAGGAGCTGCCCACATAGCTACTGTGCTGACAGGAAATCAATCTACTGCTGGCCCACCTGTCTTAACGCGCAGTCCGTTCCTCTGCTGTAAGCAGGTTGCTGGGGTTGGGGGCAGGCGGCGCCTGGTGCAGGCCACAGGAAGTGTCAGTAGCCTGGCTGGGTGAAGGGTTGCCAAAGCGCTTGGCTGGGTACCAGTCACGACATCCAACCAGTCAGCTGACCAGTCAGCCAGCCAGCCAGCCAGCCAGCCAGCCAGCCAGGGGCATGCACCAGGGCAGGGGCATGCACCAGGGCAGGGGCATGCACCAGTCAGCATGCCTGGAGCAGCTGGAGTCAAGAGTCACCTGCCACTAGGGCACGGCGATAGTGTTCAGACATGGCAGGCCACGGTGGTACGGCCCTCTTGGCTTGCAGAGACTCAGGACAGCAGCAACCATCAGCTGGAGCAGATCTCTGCCCGCCAATGCAGCATGCCAATACAGACAAGGTTCCTGCTGGGCAGCAAATGTGACCCAGCAAGCGTCTTGGCTGCCTGCGTTGAGAGGGCAGCGACGGATAACATGTCAGTCAAGTGTGAGGGGCTTCATGCTGTGAGAGTTGATGATGGTGGCATGCCGTACTGGTTGGGTCTTGGCCTCCTGCAGACTTAGGGCATCAGCAGGTATCAGCTGGTGACAAGTAGCTTGTAAGCGCACACGGCTGCCAGTTGGGTCTTGGCCTCTTGCAGATGCAGGGCAGCAGCACACGTAAGCTAGTCATGAGTTGATCGTGATGGCGCGGCTATTGTCACATGTCTTAGGTTCCTGCAGATGCAGGGCCTCCTGCAGATGCAGAGCAACACAAGTTGTCAGCTGGGAATGTGCAGCTGATGAGTGTGCACACGGCTGCTGAGCAGGGGCCTTGGCCACCTGCAGATTAAAGGGCAGCAGCGCTAGCAGACATCAACCAAGATTGATCAGCTTCCTGTTCGAATGCTGCTGATCACCAGCAGACTGTCTGCGTACTGAGGAGACAGAGTTTGCATATCTGGCACCCTGGCATGGTGCTGTTCAGGCTTGCCACTACAGCATGTATGGCTGTGTGGCCTTCAAAAGCAACACTTACTACCTTGGCCCTCATCTGCACCACCTGCAAGGAGCATGGTGATGGACCTGTCTCAGGGCATGACAGCCTCCCACGAGGGTCAGGGCTTTGGGTGCTTCACCGTGAAGGGCAACTGCAGTAGGCAACCTGTGAGAGCATGCATGGCACAGTGCGCACTGTGCATGCATTCAGCTGTCATTAGACCCACAGGTCTCAAGGCTTTCCTGCTTCTGCACATATTGATTTGCTGTGCTGAGTGCAGAGAGGCAGCAAAGGGCAGCTCAAGCTTTCAGGGATCTTCCCTGTCTCATGAGCAGTGGTGCCACTGCTGCACTGCATCACCCGATGAGTAAGAAAGAAGGTCCTGAGCATTCAGCCATCATACCCACCTGTCCACTGGTAGCAGTGACACCTGCTGGGTGTGACTTGTTGTCAGTTCGTTGCAGAGAATGGGCTATGAAGCATGGCCCCACCCACAGCTTTTCAAGGGACAGGCCATTGACGCCCCCCAGCACCTCAGGTGCTCACCTTAGAGCTGACGACAGTGCAGGCATCAGTGCTTCAGGACACAATGGCCCAGGGGAAGCTTCTCCCCTGCACCATTGTGTCCTGAAGCACTGATGCCTGCACTGTCGTCAGCAAAGCTGTCGTCCCGGCGCCTCTTGCGAGGGCCTTGAGGAGCGCTGGCACTGGTTGGCATGGCGTGCTGTTCTGAGCGGCGGCTCTGGTGAAGCAGTTAGCTCTGCACAGGCAAGACTTCAGTCCTGCAGTAAGCGGACAAGCCTTTGGTGTGGGCAGTGCTTGACCGTGCTCTTGTGCTAGCATGGCATGCGTAAGCACTTTTGTGATCAGACGTGCACGTGTTTGGGTGTCCGCTGGGGCTCAGTGCTGTTCCCAGCCCTCACAACTCCACAGCTGCCAGAGCAGTCGCACCACTAGCAGTTATGTGGCTGCGACAGGACCTTCAAAGGCCTCGCACTGGTGCGTTTGCGTGATGCATGCTCAGGATGGTGGCGAGGCATGTCACTCACTCTTGGACAGGGTTGGGAGGCTTTTGTAAGTTGGAGGATCGACTGGGCCACAAGTCTTTCTGAAAGATACAGGCCGACAAAGGGCTGTTGGAAGCCTAACACACGAAGACTGTCTGTCAGCCGGCACAGCGTGTGTAGCTGGTGACGGCGATGCTACTTACTGCTGCAGCAGGCTTGAGAGGGCGTCTGGACACGGATGTAACGCAGAGAACTTGCAGACAAAGGAACATAATTTTCGGACACTCCATGAGCCAGCTCCAAATGCCGTTCAAGCCTTGCCGCAAGTGCTGAGCCTCGGAAGACACCTCCACGAAGGCTTCTTTTTCAGATCGGCGATGGGTGCAAAGCATGTAATCCAGCATTGCTTCCGAAAGCAAGGCACCGCCGGGTGGGCTTCCTGCCTCTTACAGGAAGAGTGCAAGGCAGTGCTCGGTACACAGCTGATGGTTGCGGGCGACAAGACTGACGTACCGCACACTAGCAGGAGACTCCTGGCTGTCATAGAGCTTCAGTCAGCCCGACTGCCACTTGACATGGCAAAGGAGTAGAGCTGCAGAGAAGCAAAAGCTGGACCCTGAAGATCGACAAAGAGGACCCTGGACTATCTTGATCTCCCAGCCCTTCAATATCCCCAGCTTGAAGACACAGCCAGTTCCTACTTAAGGGGCAGCATGTCAGCACTGGCACGCCACTTCCTGCACAAACATCAGGGCCTTACCCAGCCCATGCTGGAGGAGTACATAAACCCCCACCAGCTCCAGCCATTTAATGGCATTCCAGCTGGCCAGGAGCCGTGGCGCAGTCTACGACGGCCGCCAGATGCGCTGCTGCCCAAAGTACACCCCAGCATGCACACCTTGCTCAGCACTCTGCCTGCCTGCCATACACTGCCTGCTCAGGAGCAGCCACGGGCCTGCACTGCAGGCCACTGCTGAGCCACAGCCCCGTCGCCGCAGGCTGGCATCGCCCGCAAGGTGGTGGACATGTACATGTCAGCCTAGCAGCAGGGGCTGCCTGTGCCCAAGCAACAACTGCTCAGCGGTTACAGCAGCTCAACAAGCAGGTGGACACTGTCAGCAAGAAGAGGGACCCACTGCTGCTTCTGCAGCACAAGGGTTTTAAATGAGTGCACCCTGACCCCTGCCAGACCACAGCCACGCACTCTGGGGGCATCTGCTGACACGCCTGCCTGCCATTGTGGTGCAGGCGCCTGCGCTCCAGCCCCATGCAAGCACCCAAGCTGGCCCCACCCCGCAGCAGTCCCAGCCTGTTGCTGCCCAGCCTCTGCTTCTGCCCTGGGTTGCGGCTCCTCGGCCTGCGCCCCCCCGCCAGCTGCTCGGCTCGCGCCGCAGCCTGGTGCCTCGGGTGAGCTGGCTGCCCAGCTGCAGACTTCTTGCATGGTTTCGCCTGCCCCCGATGGCGTACCTTCGGGGTGGATGCGCGGGGCTTTGCGCTTTGGCTGTCGCCTGGCCCCAGCATCCCAGCGCCAGGGAGACCTGCTGACGAAGAACGACAGTCACGAGAGGTTTGACAAGGGATGTGGTGCAAATAGGAATTCCTGAGACGCCTGCTGCCTGCCCTGTACGCATTGGCTATAAGTTAGCCGGAGCCTGTAGGGGCCTCTCCTCAAGCAATGCAGCACCCGTGATCTGCACTGCGGTGCACTTCTGGGTGCCAGGCAAAAAGAAGTAGAAACCCGTTAGCTGCTGAGGGTGCCCGTCCGGCAGCAGAGGCGAGGCCAGGCAGATCTGATTTGATTGTGGACCGCAGCAGTATTGCCCCCCGCCCCTGCCTGCTCCAATCGCCTGCCGGCTCCTGGGCAAGCAGCTCACAGGCTGGTTGTTACAACCCACATTGGGCTGTGGCGCGTTTGAGTCCTGCAGCTGATGTGTCATTTCCAGCAAAGCTAGGTGACAGGCTGCGCAGAAGTCGTGCTGTGCTCTCTGCGCAGCTGCCACGGGGCTTGCCTTGGCCAGCAGAGCAGAGTGGCAGCCTGAAGATGGCCCAGGGTTACCAGGCCATGAGTCTGCTTTGAGGTGCCTGGCGATGCCACAGGTGCCTATGTGCCATCGTCTTTCACCTTGGTGCCCACCGCTGTCAAAGATGCTGCAGGAGCTGCCACTTTGAGTACACGCTGCTGGCCTTCACCTGCCAGTGGCCTTCAGGGCTGACATCAAACTCCAGCCTGTCTTAGCCAGGAGACTGGCTGCTTTCAGCTGGGCAGGGCTCTGCACCAAACATAGAAAGCGCCAGCTGTTTAAGGCTGACACCCTCCAGCTGAAGAGCTTGACATTCCCGCTCTTTGCATTGCAGCAGGAAGGGCCAATGGCCAGCGCAGCATGTCAGGGTCCTCTTGCAATGCCCCCAAGTTCTAAGCTGGAACCAGCAACCTATTCAATCCTAACTGACCGTCCAGACTCTGATGAGCTCATCCGCATACAATGGCATCCGCTGGGGGTGGGCAGGTGGCAGCTCATAGAGGGGGCTTGGTCCTCGTCTCATGCGACAACTCACAGGTCAGTAGGTCAGGTGTACGCCGGGCAATGAGATGCTTACTTACTTCCAATCTATGGCTCAGCAAGGCCTCCTGACTGCATGCAGAGTGCTCTGAAGTGCCTGCAGTACGCATTGCAGGCGTATCAGGGTGAGCGCATCTTGACAGCTTGCTCTACGTTTGCCGTGGCCTTTGTAGTAGCTCACCTGAGTGACCATGGTGCAGGCTATGAGCTTCAGCTGCTTCACGTCATGCATCGCCAGCACATGGAGCTTGCAGGGTACCCTGACGTGCCCTCAAATGGCAAGCAGCTGGAGGTGATGGTCCAGCAGATACTATTTGGGCTCAGCAATGCAGCGCGGCGTCGTACTGATGCATCTGGAACCGTGTTTGGCCACTCTGTGCCCTGTGAAAGTCAACAGCTGCGTTCACACTGGGCAACTCAGCAATGCAGCAGACTCGATGATGTGCATTACGCCCTTGTTTGTAACAAAGTGCCATCTGATTCGCAACAGGTACCTTTCCTTACTGCAGCTCAACCTTGCACCATAGCCTTGCACTGCTGCTCGTGGCGACCCTTCCAGCTAACTGTGTTCTGAGTGTCACCAGCCTTAATTCCTGGCCCGTCAGCCTTTCCAGAGCCTCAGCCCCTGGCATGCCATCCATTGGCGCAGACTGCTCCACAAAACAGATAGGTTCCTCCTTCTGCAGATTGAGGACTCCAGCAACTTCATCAGCAAGAAGCTGCTGCCCATCTGTGACAGCTCTGGCGTCCCAAAGGACAAAGTCGCTGTGAGCTTCTGCCCTGCTGCTACATCCCTGCCTCGCTGGTCACCACAGCTGGTTGTGTTACACCTGCCAGCGTAGCTCGCCAGGGCCCTGTTGTTCTGGATGCATGCCAATTGTATGCGTCTGTGTTCATGCCAGAGCCGTGCCCCAGGGGCCTTCTGAGAAATGCTGCAGCCCCATCTGTGGGCCCACCTCTTGGCAACGCAATGCACATCCTCACATCGTGCGCAGGTTGGCCACCATCATGTTATTGCTGCCTCCCTTCTCGTGAGGGCAGCAGTATGTTTTCAGCAAGCTGCAGGCTCCTGGCAACTCCAGCCAATGATAGGTTGGTGCTGCAGGCGTTTTTGATTGGCGCTGACAGCAGCGGCTCCTCTGCCATTGGCAAGGCAATCTGCCAGAGAGCTGAAGACGTCAATGCTGATGTTGTGGTTGCATCGCGGCATAGCAAGGAGGTGCTAGCAGAGGGAATCATGGGGAGCACAAGCGTCTATCTGGCCAGGCGCTGCACCAAGCCCCTTGTCCTGCTGCCTTGAGTGAGCTTTCCATGTTGCTGGCTGCCAGCATGACCAAGTAACTTGTCATCAATGACACGCCAAGTGCCTGCACTTGACAGCAACTCAGCCCAGATTTGATGTTTCCACCAGATAGTCTCATATAGGGTTGCTGCAGGAGATACTGTTGCAGATCGCCCAACATGATAAATTCGAAATTCCAGGGTCAGCAGCTGCAGTCAGCACAGCAGGCCCCTCCATGCTGCTCAGCTCGCACACGCACGGCCTCCGTCCGCAGACATGAAAAGTTTGCTTGCCATAGCTCCCAACAGGGTGCCACAACTGCAGTGGTAACAGATGTGGCTATCCCTGAAGGCCACAAGGGGCTGCACCAGGCGCTGTATGGGGAGGGCAGCGAGGAGGCGCACTCGGCTGCGCAGTACGCGCTCAGACAGGTCTGCTACTGAATTTTGTGCTGTGACAAGTGCCACAGAGTGTGAGCTGGACTCCACCTCAAACGGTGTCAACTTCCATGCAAGGATAGCAGTTGCTTGCCTGATGGAAACATGCTGCTGCTTGCTCCAGCCTCTTCCTGCTGCAATGGCCAGAAGCATTTTCATGGACGAGAGGCACTCCGATGCATGCACAGTGATTTGCTGTGCGGACGCTCCCTGCCTGCAGGGTCAGGGGCCGGGTTGCTGCAGGAAAGCACTAAGATTCTCGCCGCAGTGCCGGCCTGCTTGTCTGCAGGCTGCAGTGCTGAATGCAGGGAGCTGGAGAGCTTGTGCAGCTGAGCAGAGCTTACAGGGGCGGCATCCCACTTGAAAGCTCCCCCGTGTACCTCTTAAGCTGAAATTCTGAATGTGCACTGCCTGCAGGGTGAGGATGAGGGGCGCTCCCTGGTGCAAGTGACAGAGTACATCCTGTCGCGGGATGGAGCCAAGCCTGTGGGCGTGTACGCGCTGTATGACAGCCAGCAGCAGCTGCAGTACATCGGGCTGGCCCGCAACATGGTGCTGGCCATAAAGGTGAGCCCCAGCTGTCAGCAGCAGGGGCTACACAGCTGGCCCTGCTGGAGCACAGCATTTAAAACCCTGCAGCGTGTGAGCGTCTGCACAAAGCCGCACCGAGCCCCGACACAGCGGGTCCACATGGCATGGGCTGCAGGCCCAGGTTATGCATGCACCCTTCAAGCCGCTATGCGAGACCCCCATCCCCAGGCCTAGACTGAGCTCTGGTCACTCTCTAGCTCAGTGTGGCTGCCCAGAAGGTCAATGCAGGCCTGCACAGTCCTGCACCTCTGATTGACAGCATCTCGATTGACTTGACAGTCCCAGTCCTGTGGCCCTTACCCTGCAGGCACATCTCTAGGCAGGCCAAGGTCTTTCTAACACAGCATCTGAGCTGCTCAGCATCCTGAGGGCACCTTATGTGTGTGGGGCCTGCCCTGTGCGCCTTCATGTTGCACCCTGTGGGATGCACGTCTCAGGCTGACTGCTCTTCATGCTTTGCAGGGGCACCTCACTCGTGTGGGACCCGATCTTTGTGCCTACGTGAGGGCCAAGGTCTTCACTGACAGAGCCCTGACCTCTCATGCCAACTTGGACGCCCAGAGGCAGGCCTGGATCCAGGAGGCAGGCTTCACACCAGCGGGCAACGCTCAGGACCAGGCCTTCTGGGAGGTAAGCCCTGCCTGGCGTTTATCAGCCCTGTCACATCTGCTGTCACCATCCTCCCCCTCGTGGTGAGTGCGCATTCTCTGACAACATGGTGCATCACCTGAGAAAGGCATTGCTGTGATGCGCAGCGACAGGTGCTGCCTGCCATTGCACCGCACGTGCTTTGCACAGGCTACAACAGCTCTGTCACCACTGCTCTGGCGGGCAACTGCTGCAGGGCTGACAAGCAACAGTAGGCTGCTGAGGGGGGTTGGGCATGTGGAGAAGCATGGACAAGGGCAGGAACAGTTGCTTGCAGTTTGCGGCACAACACTCAGTGGCTCTCGTGGATGTCAAGCATGCTTGGTTTTGGGCCATGCTTGTTCTGCTGGGCTAGGCAAGGGGCGCTCTGTGCAGTTGAGCGGCTGCCACAAAAACAATCTCTTGCCCCCTCTTACTTTTCAGCCTCCCAGCCTGGTCGAGTGGCAGTCTGTGCAGCCTGGCGAGGTATAGAGCAACGCCATCTGGCCACGATTTAGTGTCCAAAACGGCCCTAAGTCTGGCTGTGTTCCTGTAGGTGTCAGGCGGCAACATCAGTCCCCAGGCTGAAGAGCCCCATACCTGCAACCCCCTCCCCCCAGGCCCCTGCGCTGGGTGTCCTGCAGCAGTAGACAACATCCACATGGAGAAGCCTCCTGCGTGCTGCAGGTGTCAGGCAGCAAGGTCATGTCCCAGGCTGAGAGGGAGGAGTACGAGGACAAGCGCCTCAAAATGAGGAAGGCCATGGGGGACAAGCTGCATGACGAGGCAGCAGCTGCAGAGGTGTCAGGTGGGCTGCAGCACTGCTTACGTCTGAGGTTACAGGGCCATTTGGGGGACAGGCGATGCCGGAGCAGAGGTGTCAGATGCGCTGCTGCACACGCTCACCTATCTGAAGCCTACATGCCAAAAGCTGCACAAGGCCATGGGGGAAAAGCTGCATGCCAGGGGTGCCCCAGCAGAGCTCTTAGTTGGGCAGATGCGCTGTTCCCTGTGGCCACAGGGTTGAAACGCTGCTGCTGCAGCCCAGTCCTGTCAAGAGGGCACCCACACCCTTGAAACCTCTGGGGCCACAGCCTTGTCAGCTTGGCTGCAGCAGATGCTCTCGCAGTGCAGGCGACCAGCGGCGCCAGAACATGATTGACGCTCTTAGCAAGGACGACTGGAGCGCAGTCATTGAGCAGCAGACTGAGCAGACACTTGACAATAGCGCTGCTGCCGCAAACGGAGCACCACAGGCAAGGCAGTGGGTGTCCTGTGGAAAGTAGCTGGCAGACACCCCTGTGTGTCTGCCCAATCACTGCTGCTTGGGTTTGCGCTGCACAACAAAGGCTGGCTGAGCCAAAGACCATGAGGCAGTCGGCAAATGCATTGGAGGGTGGTGTGCGCTTGATGGGCCTCTGCATTGATGCTGGGGAAGTGGCGTTGCCTCTGTGCGCAGCCAGGTTCAGGTGAAGGCCTTTCCTTGAAAACTTTGGTGCACCTGTTGGCTGATACATGCTCGGGCTATCATTTCATCAGCTGACATCACCTGTCCCTGCTCAGCAATGCGGAAAGGCTGCACAGCTCTCTGGTGCAAACAGCTCCAGCAGCTGACAGTACCCTCTTCCCCCGCAGGGTCCTACAGACACTGCGACCCCCAGCGGGCAGGGTGGTGCAGTCCAGCCGCAGCCGGCCATCACCAGCCCCTTTGCATCCTCAGGGGCCCAGGATGCCGCAGGTGGGGCTGCAAACACAGCCTCACTGTCTCCCGCAGTGGTACCGCACTGTCTTCTGCAGTGGTAGGCAGCTGTGCTGCCTGTTGTCACAAACTCTGTCCTGCCTACCAGGGGACACACCAAGCAGGCAGCATGAGATTTTTGCGTGCAGGTCCACTAGATTACGCCTCCCTGCCTGCAGCTGTGCCTGCTTCCCTGGGCTGCGCCCCAGAATGGACGGATGTTGATGGGCTCCTGCATGCGGGACGCCTGCATTGCTGCTGTTCCATTCACATCCTTCTTGTGCTGTGCAGGAACACCTGCCCCCCTGGGCGGCACCCGTGAGACGACAAGTGATCTGGTCCAGACTCCCTGCCCTGCCTACAATCTGCAGCTCACATGTCACCGTGGGGACCAACAATGGACCAGCTTTTGATCAATGCCTGGCTGCTGCAGGTGCGCCTGCCTCCCTGCGCAGTGCCCCAGAGATGACAGTGGAGTCTGTGGACGCGGCACTGGAAAAAGTGCGCCCCTACCTGATAGCTGATGGCGGCAATGTCAGGGTGGTGGATGTCAGCAACGGCATTGTGGAGCTGCAGCTGCAGGTGGGAATGGCAGAATGCGGCTGCTCGACTTCTGATCATCCAAGTTCAACATCAGCGTTTGTTGCTTTGACTGCATGCCTGTGCCCGTTTCCTTTGTGGCAGGCACTTCACCTGCATGGCTGTGCCTGCCTGGCAGGGCAGGGCAGGCAGGTGGCAGCTTTGCCTGCCTGGTGTTTGCGGGGCTCAAAAGCCAATATGCAGCTGCAATCGGGCAGACTTGACAGTGCTGCTGGTGCCTTGCTGCATTGCTTGCCTTGCTGCTGTGGCTGGCTACCCGGCCTGCAAGTGCGTGCATGGCAGTGCATGCAGTTGGCAGCTGTGCTCGACCACCTGTCTCTTGACCTTGCGCTTAGTGGTCACAAGCTTTGCATCCTGCCTTCTGGGTGTGCTGGCACAAGAGTTGCCCATGCTGCGCTGCCCTTCGCCAGCACCGTGCTGTGTTGCAGGCAACGTCTGTTCTCCTCAAACGAGTGCTGCTGGTGCAGGGGGCCTGTGGCACTTGTGCAGCATCATCAGCCACGATGAAGGATGGCATTGAACGCTGCCTGGAGGTGCGTGCGTTCACCACAGCAGCTGCTCACCGACTGCGGCCTGTTGAATGCTTGCTGACAAAACCAGCTGCACTTCCGCCATCAGCCTCAGTGCAAGGGGTATAGGGGTGTCGCTTTCAAGCTGACTGCAGCCCCTGCTCCAGTGTGGCATTCTGATGTTGGTAGCTGCCTTGACCTGGTTGCTGCACACGTGTGACAGCAGCGCCTTGGTGCTTGACTGAGGGACGCTGCTGTGCAGACTGCCAAGTAGCAGGCTCTTGCAGCATGCTGCCCTTGGGCACCACGAATGTGTGGCCTGAGCTGTCTGTGCTGCCTGCAGGGCATGTTTGGGAGCAGCCTGAAGGGTGTGGTGCAGTCAGGCGGCGGTCAGGACACCTCCGCCTCAAAGGGCCGTGTTGACACCCATCTGGACATGCTACGTCCAGCCATCCAGTCGTACGGGGGCAAGGTTGATGTGCTCTCAGTGGAGGCTGGCAGATGCACAGTGCGCTTTGAGGGGCCCCCGCCCATTGGCGAAGGTATCAAGGCGGCCATCAAGGACAAATTCCCGGATCTTCAAGCTGTGGAGCTGGTGTAGGCAACATCTTGAGACAACAGCACTGATCATTGGATTCAACACATTCGAGTTTTCTGAACGCAGAGTGGCATGCATTCCCAGTGAGGTGCTCAGTCAAGCATTGAAAGCTAATATAAAGTCAGGCTCTGAGTATCAAATGCGGTGCTGCAGCATGTTGTAAACGGCTGCTGCTGAGCGGTGGCGTTGCCGTGCAGGGTGGTGCTGATGGTCAGTTCTGGGGAAAGCGATGCTTCATGTAAGCATTCAACTGGTATTTGACGTCGTCATTGGGGATGCCATCAAAGTATTTGCCGACCTGCACATCATGAATACAGTCATCAGCCTCAAGTGCAAACTTCAGCTGCCAGATGAATCCTGCAGCACTGACCTGGTTATTGCTGACGCTATAGGGCCCTAGCCCTTTCAAAGGGACAATGTTTTCCTGCAGGCCAGAACCATTGCCACTGAACAAAGTTGAAGAATTTCGCTGGCCTCATTGAATCTGAGAGGCCTCTCGTGCCCACCAGAATGCAACTTGCCTGTGCTACATAGGTGCCCTGGTGCCCTGGACGATCCTTTATGTCAACCTGCAGATGCAGCATGCAGCTTCCACTGCAGCTCTGTAAAAGGTTGATGCTGCTCACAGCACTCTCAGCGTCATGCAGTGCTCACCAACACGTGATAGAATGGCTGATGCCTGCCGCCTGCACACCACATTGCAGACCTGAATGAGAGGAATTCAGTCATGCACCCTCTTTGTCTCATGCAGCACATACTCAAGCAGCAGAGTGACCTCGTCTCATTTCGCAGGCAGGCCCTGAGCTCATGACTCACAAAGTTATTCTGAGGCAGCTGCAGCTGCTGCACTGACCTGGCAGAGTGTCAACCCCCATCTGCTGGATCCACTGGTCAGAAGCCTTGCACTGCGGGTCCCAGTCCGTGATAACACCTGCATGCACAACTGTGGGGGTGCCGCAACTTCCTGCAGCATGTCAAGAGGAAGACACACCTGTCTGCAGGGTGCAAGAAGGAGGGCGGCCATGACACCCCACTCTTGCGGCCACACAGAGTGCATCTCATTTGCAGGTGCTGACACGCTGCTCTGCACCCACAAGGCATTTGCAGGGCGGCGTTGCCCCCAGTGTGTCCAGCCTCCGCATGCGGTTAGTGCCCATGGCTGCAACTCAGCAGTGCAGGCAGCCACAGTCAAGTCCAGCTGCAGTGTCATATACCGTGGAGTCACCTGAGTAGCCATATCGGCGGTGGGTCATCATGGTCCCAACCGGGAAGACCACCTCCTGACTGGGTCTGAGCTTCACCCTGCACAAGGAGAGATGCCTTGCTGAGAGGCTGCCCGCATACTTCATCAGAAGTCAGTGCGACCCCACAGACGCAAGGACCCATCGCCAGCAGCAGCACGCAAGGCGTCTGCCACACACGGCCTCCTGAACCGGGCACAGGGCTGCGGCGGCAGGTGCCTGCCCAGGCAGCCTACAGGAGCGACCAGTGGAGGGAGTCGCCTGCCCGTGTGGCCCCCTGGAGCAGACTGCAAGGGGAGGCATCAGCAGGTGCCCACCACAAAGGCCTGCAGGAGCAGGCAGCAAAGGGAAGCAGAGCCTCATGTGAAGCCCGTATGCGCTGCAGGAAACTGTTGTGTCGACCAAGTCGCTGAAAGTCAGGGCCACTGTTGAGTGTTGAGCAGGGCTAGCTCAAAGGCAAATATTCCATGTCTTGTTCATAGGAGACCATGTCTTGTTCGTAGGGCACAGCGGGCGACGTCGGGTTGCAATCAGGTGCAGCAAGCAGCACCTACTGAGGTGGCTACCGATGAGACGTCCTGGGAGCAAGCAGCCATAGCAGGCTACAGCCGAACAGGCCTCAGCCACTGACAGGTGGGTGTGGCTTTGTGGACAAGCCTTCAAGCAAGTCCATTGAGCAGCCAAAAACAACACGTCTCAGTGTGGTTGGTTCCACTCGTGCTCAGACTGCTTTCACAGGGTGCATCACTGAGCAGCAAGCAGAGCTCATCGCCCATGCTCAGCCTGCCTGTCCCCTGGATTTTCCCATGGTCAAGGTGTCCCCCTCAGTCTGCAGCATGGAGCAGCTCACCAGGCACTGTCCTGCTCATGCACGACGTGCTCCCTGACGATGAGCTGTGCCATATTGGCAGCCGTCTCCTGGATGTTGGTGGGGGCTAGAAATAAGGGGCTGGCCAGCTCCTGCACCACCTGCCGTGCAGCTGCCCAGTCCCCTGAAGCAGCGCAGGCCTGTAGGCCACAATGGCTGGGGATCGCGCGGCAGCTACATGCAGTACAGGCCAGCAACTAGCAGATTTGGTTTCAGACAGCGCTTCAGGCACAAAGCTGGCCTGCAGACCCCCATGACACTGCGTCAGGCAGCAGCTCGGCCAGTAGGGGTCTGAGAAGCCAACAGGTGCAGTGCCGGCCTGCAAGCCACGAGGGGGGGGGGGGGCCCAAGTCACAGCTTCGAAGCATTCAGTGCAGGCCTGCTGGGGCCCGGGCGCAGCTCAATCGCAGAGCAGGCCTGCAGCTGCTGAGACATCCGCAGCACTCACCTTGACATACATCAGCATCATGGCCCCTGTCTCATGGTCTGCCGGCACGCACAACGGCTTGACCACCTCCAGTAGCAGCCTCAGGCTGACAATGTCTGCCTCCTGCCTGTGCCAACTGAGATGACCTCCACTCAGAGAAAGGAATGGCTAGGTGCTGAGCATGGGTCCGTGAGCCACAGTCAGCAGTCTGTAGGGGTCTGCCCAGGCGCAATCATGCAGTGGGGTTGTCAAACAGCGCATACACCCCTCGACATACATGGCCACACAGTGCTTGGCACACAGCCCTCTGGGTCATGCCTGCACCCAGCAGCAGACATGCAGGGGCGTACTGCTGCCTTTACACAACTGAACTCAGTGCAAGGCAGCCATGCTCACTGGTATATGTTAAGCAGGTTCCTGGCCTGGCGCAGGTAGACCTGAGTGGCAGACAACCCCGCGAGCACCCGCGGGTCACGCAAAGGGAACTCCAGAAAGCCCTGGAGCTGGTCCCTGCAAGTGCCAGAGGAAGGCATCATAGGAGCACAGCAGAAAGTGAGAGGCACATGCCCCTCATGTTGCGGGGGCCGTCAGGGCTGCCTGAGGCAGGCACAGGGACAAGCTGCCAGCGGCATGCCACAGGACAGCAGCAGACAAGGCCTCCACACAGCACCTGCATCTCCTTTATGCAATGAAACAGCAGATGCACCTCAGAAAACGTCCTGGCTCAAGCTGTCCCCAGCATGCACAGCTTTAGGTCTAGACTGATGGGCGCTGCCTCGATGGGGTGCAGCGTTCTGAGGGGAGTGACTGACCGCAAAAGCCTCCAGACAGCAGCACCGCAGTCACGGGGGCTCTAGATGCGTTACAGTGGAGGAAATGAAAGAGGAGGTGAAGCTCACCACCTCGTACAATGTTTCGCTGATGCAGCAGTCAGAATAACATCTGTCAGGCTCACCAGCTCATGATGCGCCCCTGGCGAAAGACATCAATGAAGGTGCTGTCTGATGGGGGCCCCCAGCTGTTTTCTCGGTGCCGCGCGGCAACATGCCCTGGCAGACCTGCAGGGCACAGTGCTTGCTGAGGACAATGACAGGCACATGACGAGGGGTCAGCTCCCGTTTGGGAGCCCGGAGCATAGCACCAGGCGACACCAGGCTCTAGCATGGCATGCCCTGTGACCTCTCCAACCAGAAGTTGTGCATGCTGCCTCACCATCTGCAGGTTACAGACAGCGCTTCCTCTGGCAACTGCACACAGAGGCTCATGCAGTGCTGACTCCACCTCACACACCGCATCCTGTCGGCTGTCCTTGTCAGCCTGATGCAGTGACAACCCATGCCTGGTATGATGAAGCAGTGCCTGTCAACATCCAACCGTCAGGGCGGCTCAAAGGCAGGCAGCACACAGTGCCCATCTCATCTTGCATCTACCTGTCCCACTCCCGGGCAGCCAGGTTGCCTGCCTGCAGAATGTACACGTGACGGGCTGCGCAGCCCCACACTTCCCCAAGGCGGCCTACCACCTGAGGACCTTGACGCAAAGCACTGAAGGGCAGCGTCTCAGCAACAGACAGCGCCCAGCTCACCCAGGCCAGGGGCACATGTGGGGTGGCACTGCAAAAGCTATGGTGCACTGTGCTCCTAAGGGTCTAGCAGGGGGGCCCCTATCACACCCTGATCTTCAAAACCCATTCCCGCAACTGTCCCGCTGACCTACACAGTACAGGAGCAGGCCAGCCCTGTGCTCAACTGCACAAGGCCTGGTGGAGGCCCAAAGAGGCTCAGCGCCCTGGGACAAAAGCACTGGAACTGGCAGGCAGCTCATAAGATCAGGACTTAGCGGGGGCGGCTCACCGACGCAGTCCAGGGGCAGGCCAGCCCTGCGCCCCACTGCCACATAGATCACTGCCAGGCTGATGGGGATGCCCAGGCCCGTCTTGAACACGCAGGGCAGCAGGGAGTTGGCGGGGTCATAGTAGTTGGCCGTGTTGCCCTGCAGGGGATCGCAGTGGGTGAGAGGTAAACGTGAGGTAACAGGACCAAACATTTGTCAGTGACTGCGCCAATTGCACAGTGTGAGGGACAACAGCCCAGGTGATAGAAACAGGGCAATGATGCGTGCCATGATGGTGGGGCATTTGAGACAGTCTGGGTTCCTTTTGGCTGGAGGTTACAGCAGGCTCCAATAGTGGGGCCAGGGGCTGCTGTGCTGCGTGCAGGCTTCATGGCCTCGCTGTGCATTTGTCAGGTGCCTCCAGCGGGCAGGCAAGGTTCAGGCTGAGATGCATCGGGCTTCTGAGCACCTTGAGCCCCAAGCCATGGCCGGCCGCCGGCACATGCAGCCAAGACAGCGGCTGGACCTGTTCTGAGCCTGCGCCGTCCTCAGCGCTGCAGTGCAGGGCAGCTGGCTGTCAGCAGGCAGATTGCAGCTCCATGCAACAGCAGGTGAGCAGCAGCCAGCGAACGATGCTGCCCAGGATCAGGGGACGATTGTGATTGAAGCAGAATCTGGCAACAGGCATCACGCAGATCTGAGGCGCCCTCGACTGCTCCCACGCAGCACGCCAGACAGCTGTGTGTGTGCGTGCTGGCAGGGCCGCCTGCGCCACGCACCTCTCTGGCTGCTCACGTGGCCCAAACAGGAGCCCGTTGAGCACCTGCAGCTGCTCTATAGGGGTCTCTGCCTTGGCTGTTGCAAGGCGCTCTCTGCACTCAGTGCCCAAGCAGTCTAGCAGCCCAGTCACCAGCGTCAGGTCACTGCTTAGCAGCTCGGTCTGGGCCTGCACAACTTGAGATTCCTTGTGTCAGCCATCAGGACAAGCCAGGCAGCGCTACAATGCTGAGGCAGCTGCGCAATCAGCGGTCTGGCACAAGGTGCAGCCAGCGGCATGTGAGCTTGCAGTGATACAGGAGCAGCATGGCCACCTGCTGTGTGCAGATGTGAAAGCTCGTTTGACCTGGCATAGGATCAGCAGCACTCCAAGAGCCTCTTGGCGGCAGCCAACAAACCCTGTGCCATCTATGGAATTTGTCCAGCACTACACGGCGTTAGCACAGCGTCGCCAGCACAGCATGCTTCACATGCCTCATATTGAGCTTCACCCCTGAGCATGCAAAGCGCACTGACTAGGCTCCCAAGCTCCAGTCGTCGCTGACAAGGCTGGCTCAGACTTGAGTGGGCAACTCAGTGCTGAATGCTGCCTCAAGACCTGCTCAATCGCCTCACAGCCAGGTGCCCCCCCAGATGATGAACTACAGTGAGAGGCCCCCAAGCACGAGACTCACGATGGCCAGGCTCCCCAGCTCTAGATGTTCCATTGCCAGGGTTGCCATGTCCCTGAGCTGCACCATGGTGTCGGCAGCCAGCCGCGCCCGTACCAGCTGCAGCGCCTGCCTGGCCCAGTAGCGGCGCCCCTCTGACAATGGGCCCTGCAGACGCGGCAGCAGAGTGACAGATGGGAGTGTTGAGGTTTCCTCAGGCAGACCGACAATGGGCTGCCTGCACAGTGACCAGGAAGGCAGACTGGCTCGCTGCCTCACAGACAGACAGAAGCAGCAAAGTGCTGATTGGAATGGGCTGCAGATTGAGCGAAGTGACCTCCAGTGGGCTGCCTGCACAGTGACAAGGGAGAGAGGCCACTGCAATCGACCCGGCAGCATCTGGTGCAATGCCTGCACAAAGCTTGGTCAGAGAGCCTGGGATTGCTGCATTTGAGCCGCAGAGCGAGATTGAATGGGATGCTTGCACAGTGACGAGCCTGCAGCTCTGCTTCATCTCGCAACCCTTACCAATCAGGTGATTCCTGCATTGTGGCCATGTGCTTGGCAACATGCCGCATCTGCTGAGATCCCTGCCCCAATGTACACTGACAATTCTCATCGCCATCAAACACTGGCGTCCATGGCCTCTAAGCCGCGCACCTGGGCTGCTGCCAGGTCTTGCTGCACCTCAGCAGGGATTTCTGCTGCCCTGGCACTTGAGGCGGGAGCTTTGGAGGGTGAATCGCTGTCTCGAAGCCTCTGAACCTCAGCTTCGGGGTAGACCAGATGTTGCAGCACATCCTGGAAGATGTCGTGAAGAAGTTTGGCTGGGTGCCGCGGCTGCTTGACACATGTGCTGCAGCTTGGTCGGGTTTGTATGGTCCCATTCCTCAACATCAGGCACTGACGGTGAGTACCACAAAATGGTGCTGCAACTGAGAGACTCAGGCTGACAGCAGGGGCAAAGCGCACCAGTGCATGCTTGCCCTGCTGGGCCATCCATGTTATGTGGTTGTAGGTGTGCTGGGGCCAGCAGAGCTCGTCCACCCTCTGCCGCAGCTCCCTGTCCACCTGCCACAGCATGCCACCGTGAAGGTCACAGAGACATGCCGCCATCAGGCAGTGCTGCAGCAAGGCGCTCTCACCAAATGGCGTTGAGAGTACATGCCATGCCAGTCGGCTGGGGAGGTCAATGGTTCTCTGCATCCTTCATTCCAGTTGCGCCAGCGCTGGAGGCTGAGCAGCTGCCAGGCTGATGCTGAGGCCACCACATCCCGGAGCAACTTATTCACCTGGCCCAGGCTGCACAGTGATTGCAGATCTAGCAGGCATGATATGGTGGTGCTCAACAAGGACACTGGCACATCTGTCAGTGTTGCTTCTTCACTGCCCGACATGCTGAATACGTGTGTCGAAGTGGCAAGTGGGGTGCTTTCTTTCTGCTTGATTGATTGCTCATGTATTGTACAGCAGTTTACAGGAGCCTTTTCAATGCTTTCAGTGGTACACTATCTGAGTGTGTGTATATATGTACGTGAGATCAATGATGCGCAAGGGCACTGTACTAAACTGCTGTTACAGGAGCCTTTCAATGCTTTCAGTGGTGCATTATGTGAGCGGTGTATGTATGTACGTGAGATCAGTGATGCTCAAGATTGTTCATGCTGGTGCAAGGGCAATGAAATGCAGTCACAAGGGCAGATAATGCATGGCAGCAGCTGCATGCCTGGCTGCCACATGACGCCTGTGCTGCAGTGCGAGGGAAAGGAGGGAGGCACCTGCAGATGAAAGCAGCACAGACTCAGCAAGCAGCTGCAGAAGAGGAGAGGATGCAGCGACACAGATGCCAGACATGCAGCAGGCCTGTCCCTCACCAGCGATGGCAACAGCACAGGCCAGGGCGCCAAAGAATATATAGAAGGCTGGGGGCAGCGATGGTGCTGCTGGTGCAGGCCTGCGCGCCTCAGCTGTCAGGGCTGAAGCGTCTATGACGTCCTCGAATGTGTCACTTTGTGCAACGTGTGGTGCCTGCAGCTCAATCACAGTGTCTGTGTGAGTCACAATGCAGTACAGGAGGGAGGACAGGCGTCCTGCAACCCATGCAGTGTTGCTGCCTGGCTGCAAAACCAACAGCCTCTGGTGGTGCCTCACCTGCTGCACATGTCTGGTGCTGAACACCCGCTCATCGTCAAAGAGGACGCTGGCCTCCTCAGCAAAGCAGCCACAGGTGTCCAGCTTCAGCTGAAGGTACTGCTGCAGGATGGCCCGCCTGAGAGCCCCCTGGGCTGCCTGCAAGCACAGAGGCATGTCTTATGGGCAGGTGCATGTGAGGGATGCAGAACGGTGCCCGGCTGGCTTGAGGAGTGTCTGGTCCCTGCGGACACATCTGATCCAGGGCTTGATGACTGCTTTGCATACCGATGACCATCAAGAGCAATCACAAAGGCGGGGCAGGCACCATGTAAAGAGTGCTGAAGGCACTGGGGCAGGTAGCTAAGATGAAGCAGATGTGATGAGGTGCTCAAAACACAGCATCAGCGCCTGACGAACATACAGATGGCGCTCACCGCAGGGGAGGCAACCTGCAGCTCCATGGTCACAGACAGGCGTTGCTGTCCCTGTGCAGCTGCAAATGCTGCTTCCAGCGCCTGGGCGGGCTGCGTCTGCAGTCCCAGACTGCCTGATGCTGTGGCGGCGTTGCTGCTGGCAGCCTGGCCTGCTGAGAGGGCCCATGAGGAGTCATGGAGCTCTGTCACAAATGCACTGGCTGCGGGGTCCTGCTGCCTGCTGTGGGTGCTGTAGCCTGCCCCATCTGAGGGCTGTGTCCCACTTGACGAAGCGGCTGACAGGGCTGAAATGTCACTGAAGAGGTCTGCACCGGCAAGGTGGCCAGGGTCCTGCGATGCAGCCGGTGAAGCCTGAGTGTGGACACAGACCCGCGGCCAGTGTAGCCAGAGATGCCACAGCTGACAGCGAGCAAGCTGCAGGGCTTCCTGTGCAGCTGTAGGGAACATAAGCAGCCTGCCATTCAGAGATATCCTGGGCGCCTATGGTCATCACTGCAGCTGCATGCAAACTGCCTACTTGACTCCAACAAGAGCAGATCGAGTGCCCGCTCAGGAGCAGTCAGCTTGCATCACACAGGATGCGGCAGCAGGGGGCAGACAGTCACCTGCTGAATGCCCCACAGCAGGTCCTGCAGCGCTGCGACAACCTGACCCAGCAGGGCAGCCTGCCCCTCTGGCTCTCCCTTCACATCAGAGTCAGCCTCCTGCAGCAGCAGCAGCATGTCAGCAAGCTGCAGTGTGCTGCCACTTCTGCAAACATACCGATCTCTGAGAGGCAGAAAGCCCACTTGAGCCCACCCACAAGCTGAAGCCAGGGCAGCCAGGTTCTGCCATTATGGCATGGCCCATCACTCCAAGGCATGCGCAACCAACAGAATCAGCACCCACCTGAGCGATTGGCATTTGTGCTGGGGAGGCCTGCTGAAAGGTCTCTTTTGCAGCCAAGCTGCTGTGTATGAATGCTTCTGATGCAAGGGGAGCAGGCTGCTGCGGCTGAAGCTGTCCCACCACGGCTGAATTGCTTAGGCTGCTGCTGTCCTGCTGGAGCCTCCACATCTTGAGGACAAAAGGCAGCTCTTCCTCCTCCAGGAGCACCTCCGAGAGCTCCTCAGGCAGCTGAACAGGAAAGTCCGAGAGCTCAGCCTTGTGGGCTGCTTGCAAGGCTGTGCTGTCTGCCTTTGCTCTGTCAGCAATGGCTACAGCCTCCTCTGTGATCCACTCAAACAGCTCTGCCGGGCTTTTGAAGTCATCCAGGTCCAGCCCTAGAGCTGTGGCTGCTGCCAGGTGGATTGCACTTCGCAGCTGCTGGACCACAGCAGAACGTGCAGCCTCGTCAGTGTCTTTGTCCAGACCCAGACCGCCTGCGGCCGCCAGCACCTCTTCAGCTGACAGCTCATCAGCTGCGGCCATCTGAGCTGTGGTGTGGTCCCATTGATTGGCAGCCTCCGTCTCCAGGGCTGCAGCTGACTGGGTGCCAGCTGTGCCAGCACGGCTGCGGAGCAGTGGTGACAGCCTCTTGGCAGCTGCCAGAGCCCAGGCAGGCAGGTCGAGCTGGGAGTCCGCTTTCATGGGGGAGCTGTCTGCAGGCAGAGGGCACTGGGTCACCTGTGGGCTGTCAGGAAGTCCCAGACATGTCAGGCCTGAAGCTGGCCGCGTGCAGAGATGCTGCAGGACTGCATTGTGGAGTGGCAAAGAAATTGCATGCTTGCAGTAGACAGGAGGTTGGCCTGCAGAGCCACCAGGGCACAAGGAGCTGCTAGCATGTGCTTCCAGGAGGCAGGTCACTTACTGTACTGCTGAAGGACAGCCTGCAGCACACCTTCGGGGTGGAGGAGGCCATGCAGGGAGCGCCCAGCATTGACTTCCGTGTAGTCTCTCAGCAGAGGTGGCGATCGGGCCACAGCACGTACATCCACCGCCGACTCCTCCAGACTCTGCACTAGGCATTCAGAGTGTGAGTCGCAGAGGCTATAGAGAGCCCTGAGGGTCTGCTGTGGTGTCCGGCACACCAGGAAGGGAGGCAGCGCCAGGGGTGTGAGCTGTCCCTGCTCAAAGTGTGATGCAAGGCTCAAACTGGGCTGGCAATGCATGCCTGCTGCAGATGGAAAGGCGGCTTGCAAACAGATGCTGCACAGGCGTGCTGGTCTTGTCAGGCACCAATGTTGTGTATGGTGCGGGGATTGCCCGGGCAACATCTGGCCATCGCAGCTTACCAGGACATCAGCAACAGCTTGAGCGACAGTGTTGACTGGCACGTGGCAGCCGGTTGTCGCCAACTGCACAGTGGTGTAGAGCGTGCCTGCACACCACATTGCATCATTGAGCATGGCGTTGCCCAGAGCTTGCAAGCAGTTATGCTGGGCCGCGCATCAGCGGTCAGCGGTGGTAGACAGCGGCCCTCACCAGGTTCACATTGGCATACAGTCATCAGGCCCCAGAGGAGGACCGCTTTTGTCAGCAACATGCTGGCCGCAGACAGTATAAACGCTGCCGTTGGCCGCTGGTGCTGGCTGATACTCCTGCAGCAGCGAATGGACAGTTTGAGGCCATCCTTGGGGTCTCGTCAAGCCACTTGATATGCCACTGCAGGTCTCTTGCAAGCTTCTTTGAGCGCCTGGCAGTCCTCACAGCGGCGTTGCTGGTCTCATCTACTGACCTGAGCGGGAAAGTGCTGGACAATGGCAGCAGTGATCAGACTTGGTGGTCTGACCAGACGGAAAGATGGAGCTACTGCCTGCACAGCTGCACCTCGTCGCGATGGCTGTATCAGACGGCTGCGCTTCAAGAATGTGGGAATGTCACTTCAAACGTTGAATTTTTATATATTTTATGTATATAGATAATCAAGGGCCGCTGCTGCAAGGATCTCCCCTGGCTCTGGCTCCTCTGCAGGCTTGTGCTCAGCTGCCATCCCCTCTCCATCGCTCTGCAGACGTAGTGAGGCCTTTCAGTTGGCCAGCCAACACTTCAGCAAATGATGGGAAAAACCTGCGGTGCAAACAGCCACACGGTCCAAGTGCAGGTATGTATGCAAGAAGGCTAGCAAGGGTCACCTGCCTATAAGACGACACATAGGGACCATGAAAAGGCTTGCTAGTAGATGTTGAGAGGGAGGTTGAGCAGATTTGCAAGCCAGGGCTGATCACCTGCCAATAACGCACCCAGCTGCCCTGCTGCATGGGTCTCTCAGATCCAGGACATACAGGGAGCATGACCATTCATACAGCCCCAGGAGGGTGTTCCTGACTGAGCTCAGTCAACCCAGATATGGGTATGGCTTGGGGAGAGGCCCAGCTGCCCACTTCACCCAGACTGCACCAGATTGATGCACAACAGATTGATGCACATGTATTTGGAGCATGTGCTGCCAGAAGACAGCACCGCTACTGCATGGACTGGTTGGTGCAGAAGCTGTTGCCCTGGATGTGCACTCGGACACTAAAAGGACCGCATATGCCGCTGCATGCAGTGCTGTCGCCTGTCTTTGCAAGGCATGCTGCTGCAAGGCAGCGACGAGATGGAAGGTACCCACCTCAGAGTCGGCGCTGAACTGGCGTCGATACCTCGCCAGAGCACTCTGCTGCTTCCAGCGCTGCTCCTGCTCCGCCCGGGCTGCAGCCAGCTTCCTGGCTGCCAGCATCTCCCGTGCCAGCCTGCAAGCAGGGCACATGCCATCAACATCAGTCTTCAATATGAAAGTGGATGAGCGGAGCAGGTGCGAAATAGGCCAAAAATTAGACCTGGCAGCATCTGTCTTGCCAGCCTGCCGCCAGAGGCCAGTGCCACTGAACTCAGTTTGAAATGGCGGAGCGCTCTGCTGCGAGGACGGCCTGGTTGATGACGCGGGGTGTGGCGAACTTGCGCCCAGGCAAGGAGCTGAAGCTGTTGCAGCTGCCCCTGCATGAGGTGATAGGAAGCATCAGTCGCACAAGCGGTGATGGAGGGAGCACAGCTCTGCTGCATGCAGCGATGCGCAAAAGTCGAGCAGTTGCCAAGCTGGAAGACCCTTCATCGTCTGCATCAGCATCGACATCAGCAAGCAGCAGCCATCCCAACACCATGATCACCACAGGCATCCACCCCAGACACGGAGCCCTGAGCACTTGATGCGCCTAATCCCACCTGGTGCTGCACCGCCCAGCAGCGCTGCTGCAGTAATGAATGCACCAGAAGACCCTGCTGCAGAAAGAGTGGCAGCTGAAGGCCCTGTTCCAGGGGCCCGCTTGGACACACCTTTCCAGACATGACTGCCAGTGTAGCTGCCGGCAGCCCTGCAGCCAGAAGCACTGCTTCTGGCCCACTGCAGAGCCGCTTCATGCAGCTGCTGCGGGGCCCACACTGGATGCCAGAGCAGCTGGCCGTAGCCCTGCAGCAACAAGCGCTGTCCTGGCCCATCAACGAGGCGCCCTGCAGAGCTGCCGCACCGGTGGCAGAGTGGGAGCTGCTATGGCGCCTGCCAGCTGAATAGCTCTGCCAGCTCTCCCAGAGGTGCAGAGCAGAGCATGTCACCGAGGCTGACCAGCTGTAGCAAAGCACTGCTCCATGCTGTGGGCGTGCAGCATGGCAGAGCTATTGAGCTGGCAGGGTGGGCAAGTCATCACGTACAGTCCTTGCTGAGCCGGCTATGAGAGATGCAAATGCTGCAGCATTCATGCTGCAGGAGGGTCCACCAGTAAGCGAGCATAATGCACTGATGTGGCCACCCCATTACCTGCTGTACAACTCAGAAGGCCTGCAGACCTCCTCCACTTGTCCTGCTGCAGGGTTCTAGTGCGCCTTCATGGCAGAGGGCTGCATGAGCTATGCAGGAGCCGGGCTCAGGGGTCACATTCTGGCTGGTCTGTCTCCAGCCGCCAGGAGCTCTGAGGCCCTGTTAGGGAGTGTGCCTGCTGAGTGCATTGTCTGGCCTAAGGTTGCCAGCAAACCAGGACTGGGCTGAACAGGCGTGGATGTATGCGTCCAAGATGAACTGTTGATGTTCACAGGGCACAGCCCAATGCCTTGCTGGCTGGCTGAGACTTTGGAGATGCGACTGACTGAGGCTTTGTTGCCCTTGCACAGTGCAAGCAGCCAAATCAGAAGCAGCAGATTTGCTGCTGGCCAGGCTGCCAGCTTGAGGACCAGAAGGCAGCGGCTACACACCTTCTGTGCTATTTCAGAGGTGACCAGTTGTTAAACGCAGAGGATGTTTTCAACACAGCCACTGCAGTCTCACACATGATGTTACACTCTGGCAAAGTTGCAGAAAATCAAGTGGGTTCAGGCTGAAGGCAGACATGCTGGTTGGGTGCATGTATGCTTGTATGTAGTGTCAAGGCGCCTGTGAATTGGTACACACGTAGAAGCAAGGAATGCAAAAACAAATTTCATTTTGTTTGCCCTGGGCCAATCATTCTGCATTCTCTCCTGCGCCAGGGTCTCGAGTCCTAGGCCCTTCGAACAGTGAGCATGCTCATTTGGCATGCGTACATTGGCCTCAACAATCAATATTTCTTGTTGCCAGACAGAAGCTTTCTCAGCTTCGCAAGAGCATGAGCCCCACTTTGTTGCAGCGGCTGGACCACTGCCTGTACCTGCACATCAGTGACTGCGCCATCAGCAGGCACCAGATGTGTGCAGTGCACCCAGCTGAAGAGATGTGGCCCATGCAAGCAGCAGTCCAGCAGCTCTTCAAAGACTTGAGCAAACTTTGTTGGGTTTACGCCCAGCTCAGTGGAGCAGGCTGCAACAGCTGGGCAGCTGGGGCAGGCGAGCAGGCAGGGCCAGCAGAGCAGACAGCATGGAGCAATCAGATGTGTGACTCATCACTGGAAATGCCCGCATGGGCAATCAGGCAGCAGGTGCGTGCAGGCAGCAGGTGCTGTCAGCAAAGCGACATGGCCGGCGCACCTGTGCTGGGACGTGCTTGAACTGGCCCAGCGTGCTGTACACCGGTTGCAGGTGCTTCTCAAAATCAAAAGGAGCGTTGTTGCTCAGGTCCTGCTGCTCGCTGCTGCCCCAGATTGTGAACACTGCGGCGCCGGTCACAAAGAAAAAGGCTGAGGGCGCAAATAGCGCCATCTCCCAGCTGCCTGTCTGGTCAAGGATGGCACCTGCATGGCACATCACAAAAGTCAGCAGTCGGGTTGAACTCACTGTGCAGCCCAAGAGCAGCAGCTGCATGCCCTCAGGGTGCATTGCTGTCAGCTGAGCATTGCGCACACACAGGAAACTGAGCAGGCTGCTGCATCATGCAGCCCACAGAAGGTGCCACATGCTGAAGGCCACACAGGCCCTAGACATGCAGCTCAGAGGAGGGTTGCCTGTCGCACCTGAGATGACCACGCCGATGATGCCAGGGATAGCGCCAGACGTGTTGGTTAGCCCCAGCAGCACTGGGGCATAGCGGGGGGACAGGTCTGCGTGATTGCAGTACAGCCCTGCCAGAGAGAAGCTGGCCAGCCCCAGAGCAGCTGTGATCAAGCCTGCAGGTGGAAGACATGTGCATCAGTGAACTGAACACCACTGCATGAGCCATCATGCAGGCCATCAATGAGCATGCCGCTTCTGGTTTGCCGTGGCCCTGTCACCGCAGAGCCAGGGCCAGCTGCAGGGCACTGCCGCCAGGGGATGCAGCACCCCTGCTATGGGTGCAGCTATCAGTGCCCTGGTCCTCAACCAGGGAGGAAAGGACTCCTCCCTCAGTGTCGGCAGATCTGCCCTCTCTACAGAGTGGGCATGCACCCCAGGTGCTCACCAACTGTGAGGGTGGAGTCTTCGGTCCACGTGGCCCCTGCCAGGCACAGCGTGGGCAGCAGGAAGGCTGTGCACTGCGCCAGCTTGCGCACAACAGCCACCGGGACGCCCCTGCTGATCAGGGCATCTCCCCCTGTGCCAGCCACTGAGGAGGCCACTATGGCTGCCATTGGGGGCAGCAGGGACAGCTGGGCCGCCTGCGTCAGGTCCAGCGAGAGCGTGTCGCTGAAGTAGGTCGGCAGCCAAGCCATCATGGTGTAGTGGAACCTGCAGAGAGGCAGAGGTGTTGGACGGCGTGCTGCTTGCAGTAAGTGGTGACGAGGGATGACCAGCCTGCAGCCTCCTGATGAGCATCGTCTCGCAGCTCGATACACAAAAGACGTGGCTGTGGGATGCTGCAAACAAGTGAGCAACAATGTCTGTAGCACTGCACGTGTCAGGACCAGGCTGTGGAAGGGCTGGACACTACTTGTTCTGGGGACAGCAGAGCAGGAACTGCTGATGCACAGCCACCCACCAGTTATTACAGAAGTGGGTGTACGCCAAAGCGCGCACAGGAGTGTTTCTCAGGAAAGCCCTCCAGGGGACCTCATCACCGCCCTCGGCAACAGTCGCGTGAGGTTGCCGGGCAACACCCTCCAGTTTGGCGGCGGTCTCAGGGTCAGTCTCCAGGATACGTCCCTGGACGTGCTCAAACCAGGCGGCCCAGGCAACGCCTGCACAAAGTGTCAAACTGCAGTGAGGTTCTGCTAGCTTTTAAGATGCCTAGCAGTGGCGAGACCAGGTGGCATAGGCAACAGTTTCAGAACACTGCAAGGGTCTTCTGACTGCAGGATGCGCCCCTGCATGTGCTCAACCCAGGTGGTCCAGGCAATGTCTGCAGCCAGGTTCAAAGTGCAGTACAGCGTTACCCCCTGCAGCAAGGTACCCTCCCATACTACTAACCTGCACGTGCCTAGAGGCTGCTCAGCGATGAACTGCTTCCAGCAAAGCAATGCGGCACACCATCTGCATGGAGATGGCTGGATGGACAGGAGACGCCTCAGCAATAGAGTAAAAGTACATGCCAGCAAACTGCTTGGCACCTCAATTATCTCTTATAAGCAGGCACGCCAAGCAGTGGCAGCAATTGACCAATGCCACCCCGCTCACCCAGGCCGCCAAAGGCGTAGAAAACCGTCTGCCAGCCAAAGCGCTCTATAAGCGCAGGTGCCACCAGGAGGCCCAGCAGGCTGCCCACATGCAGACCCCCAAAGATGAAACTCATGGCTCGTGAGCGCTCCTCGTTGGGGATGACTCGTGCCACCATGTCGCTGGCTGATGAGGGGGCCACACCCTCGCCCAGCCCCACTGCCGCCCTTGAGGCAAACAGGCCTGCAGAACAAGCACTCACTGAGCTGTGACGTGACACAGGCACCCACTGAGGCAATGCCATTCCCTCACCCAGCGTCATCGCTGCTCATGAAGCAGACCAGCTTGCAGTACAAGCTCAGACATAATACAGGCAGACACCTTCTGAGGCCACAGCTTTGCCAAACGCTGACTGATGCCCGTGAGGCGAAGTGCAGTAGGCGCATGCACTGGCACACTTGAGCGGCTCCCACTGCGGCCTGTGAGGGTCTATCAAATAAGCGTAAGCACTGACTCCCATGATAGCAGGCAGCTTCACGAACACTGCCACCACACAGCAGCAATTTGTACTTGCCATGACGAGCACAGAGCTGTCAGATGCCAGACGTCGCAGCGCTCCAAAGGGTGCACAGGCAACAATGGCCATGGTGCTAACGAAGGGAAGGGAGCCTGCTACGCCCCTCTTGTGCAGGCGATGCACATGCGATAAACATATGTCCATTACAAAGCCCTACCTGGCATGGAGCCGGCCAGGACAGGCACAGCTGCAGTGGCTGCTGACCAGAGGCCCACGCCCACCGGCAGGATGCGCCTGCCACCCGCACGCGACACCACGTACCCGCCAGGTATCTGGCTCAGCATGTAGCCGAAGAAGAAGCTGGACTGCACAAAGCCTGAGGTGGTGGGGCTCCACCCGAAGTCCTGAGCCATGGGGATGATGGCCACGCTAATGTTGACCTTGTCCTGCAGGGGAGACATGGGAGCCAGCTCTGACAGACCACACTGACATGTCCCAGAGCCGATGCTCTGTTGGCAGTCGATGGGTGTCCAGGCAAACGTCATGGCTGTGGACCTTCCGGCAGAGGGAGAGTACAAGAGAAAGTAAAACATCTGAGGGTGCATGCTGTCCTATGCTTGCTGGCAAGCTTCCTCTAAGGACCAGTTGTGGCCGCTGCTGTGAATGTAGTGGTGTTGGCTACAGCCTTCTACAGCAGAGCTGTGATGCAGCCACTCTGAAAGCAAGGCAGGTGCAGCCTGATCTGCTGCTGATTGGCACCAAGGCTGCCATTCTCGAACGGCCTACTTGCTACTGCATATGCACCTGGCAGGCTGCAAACAAACTTCAGTGCTCACCATATTACATAGCACGAAGGCCATGGCGCTGGTGAACACCAGCTTGTAGCGGCTGGGCAGGGCCTCCCAGTGCTTGCCCAGCAGCTGGTGAGCCAGGTTGGCCAGCGCAGCCACCGGGGCTGGGAGCTCACTGGACTCAATCATCTGAGAGGTGCGCGACAGGGCCGTCGAAGTGGGGCCCTGCCGGCACATCTTGTACTCCAGGGGCGGGGGCCTGGCCTGGCTGCTGCCAGGCGCAAACTCAGATTCCCATTCCTGCTCCCTGTGCTGCTTGTACAGGGTGCTCCCAGAAGAGCCAGCCTGCTGCTGTGTCTTCTGGTGAGCTGCAGCCCTCACCCTGAGGGCTGAATGCTGCAGCCTCCTGCAGGGAGGGGGGGAGGGATGCTAGCTGGCAGGTGTGGGGGCTGGCAACTGTGTGCGCCACGCATGTGGCTCAGCCCCTGTGCTGGATGCGCACAAATATATAGCAGGACAGCACAGCGGTTTTGGTTGCAGCAGGCAGTGTCTTGGGACTTGAGCAGCTGATGCCTGCGTCGGGTCCGCAGGCGCCAGCTGTTACACCAAAAGTGTCGCAGTGAGCCTTGAGCACGTACCTGGACATGAGGAGTCCCTGCCCTTGCAGCGGAGACTTCTGCATGACATTACAAGGCGCCCAGCTTCCGCGAATATTTTTACTCGCTTCCTGCTGGAGCATCAGCCTGTGCTCAGCGGGGGTTAAGGTGGCTCTGGTCACCTGGGTTTGAGCTGGCACTGAGTGTGATCACTGTATTTCAGTCAAGCTGAAGCTGAGGTGCCTGTCTCAAGACTTGTGACACTGTTTGTTTGAAGCCACTCGGCAGTTTAGAATCTGGCCGAGAATGGGAGTATATTGAAACTAACTTTCGTGCTAACTTATTCGTGCCAGCAGCAGCCTGACCCATCTTGTGTTGTTGAGCCTCCATCTGTGACACACTAGATGGCAGTGCCTGTCCCTCAGCAAGCCCTTGTGCCCAATTCAAGCTTTACACTGACCGTCAACCCCACTTGACACAAGCATGGCTTTGAAAAGATAGGTGGGCTACACACATGCAGGTCATCACACAAAAATCACACACAAAGAGGCTATACAAAAGGTACACACAGATGTCACATACTTGAACAAACGTGCAGCAAAACACTTTCAGCATGGTGAAGGTGTACACTATGCATGCAAATTGATGAGAGTCAGACACTTTGCAAAAGGCAGCCTTCAAACAAGAACAACAACAGAGATTGATGCCAGCCTACAGGCCAGCAAGCCGCCTTGCCGTCACAAGCCTTGCCACCACACTGCTGGGCAGCAGGTGCACCAGCCCTGCGGGATCGTCACCGCGCCTCTGCCAGATCAGGTACGGGTCACACTGAAAACAGCAGACGCAGCCAACAAGTCAGGCCTCAACATGGCTGCAGCTGGCTTGGCCTGACGACTGCAACTCGAGAGTCGAGTGCTGCTGCACTGCCTTTCGCACGCAAACACCTGCTTGATTAAGTTTAGGGCGCAGGACAGAGGGCCAAGTGTCATAGACAACATTGCTGATTCATTTACCTGAGCGCAACACAGTTGCACAGCATCATCTGCCTAGAACAGGTGCCAGATCCTCCGCAAAGCTGTGCAGATGGTGAAGGCTTGCCTGCTTGACCCTGCACTCCATGAGCATGCAAGAGACACTGGCTCGCCTGCTTGACACGGTTGTACAGGTCGTACAACTCCTTCAAAGGGCCCCCGGGCAGGACTGTGGCCAGAGACTGCAGGCTGTTATAGTGGTCCTCCAGGTCGGGCTCCAGCCGCTCCACCTGGGTGGCATCCAGCTTCAGCACTGCCGCCTGCAGGGCAAGGGGGCAGCACTGACGGCTCTCAATGGAGGCACTTGTCAAGGGGCAGCAGGGGGAGTGCACCAGGACACTAGTACTTCAGGGCATGGGGCAGGCGCAGATTTCACCATCCTGCTTCAGCACTGTCGCCTGCAGACCCAGGGTTGTGTGTGGCCTGAGCACTGCAGGGCGAGGAGGCTATGTTTCCTTGTTCGGCTGAGAAGCAGGTGAAGGGGTGAGGACTGGGAGATGAACCCGAGCTCGGGAAGCTGGCGTCAGAGTGAGGGGGAGGCCTTGTTGTCCAGCAACATCACGCGACAGGATGGTGGAAGCATGTGTGCATGTTTCCCAGTATCATGCCTGCCTAAAAACAAGGGATCACATCACGGCAGGAGATAAGGCATCATTGGAGCCCTCACAGAGCGGCCCACAAACAGACGCACGGCAAACTTCAGCATGCCAGGCAGATGTCACTTGCCAAGTATCTGGCCTGGTCAGGCATGCATGCAAGGTTTGCATCTGGCTGGCAGGTGGGGGCTGTCAGGTGGAGGCCCTGTGGGCCCTGTGGGCACCTGGAATCACCAGATGCAGGCCCTGTAGGCACATGGGCTGGCACTTGGCATACTTTCTTTCCAGGCTCACCAGGTAGTAAGCAACGTCTGGGGCATAGCCAGCTGGCAGCTTGCAGGTGTTGATCAGCTTGGAGCACAACTCGCTGACCGCAATGCGCTGGCCAGGGGGCAGCTGCGCATAGGCCTGCAGCACGATGCCATCACCATGAGACAAGCTCCATGCCGGCGTTGGGCGGGTCACTGGCGCTGGTGCACCGCTTGCATGTGACCGGCCTGCAGCAGTACAAGCTGCAGCCCACAGAGAACTACAGATCCACGTCATTGCAGGTGGTGCCTGGGAGACTTTCACCTGACAAACTACCAGTTGTCCTTGGCAAGAATTTTCCAAACACCATCAGGGTTTGTGTCCATCTGACAGACAGTTTGCCAGAGCTGCACAAGCACCACAGCGTGCTCAGCAGGTGGCCAGATGCTGACTGGCGTCTAGGCGCTGCCCCATGAGGATGTGCTGTGCTTGCAGCACAGGATCTGTGACCCCTCACTGACCATGCTGTATGGAGGCACGACTTCAGGCTGCCTCACCTCCAGGAACTGAGGCCGGCGCCCCCTCAGGTCCAGCTGGCCGGTGCTTGGGTCATACACGCCATAGCTGGTTGATGCATCAATGGCGATGGGGGCTTTGGCGGCCTCTGCAGCCTGCAAGACACGACACCAGATCCTCTGCCCCAAGATGAGCCAGCCTGCTGCAGATGAATCCTGTAGTGTGTTGACATCCTGCCGCAGGTCTGTGCAGACCACAGGAATGACATCGTGTCTGAGGGCGTGCACCCAAGCCCTCCAGCCGACCGTGCTTCCAGGATGGTCGGCCTCTCTCTACAGCCTCTGCAGCATGCAGTACTGAGCAAGCCTGCACTGGTGCTGCCCGTGGCACCAGGCCCCAGGCTGCAGCAGGTGGAGTACTGGAAACCCCAGCCTCTCTGCAGCCTCTGCAGCACGCAGTACTGGGCGAGCCTGCACTAGTGTTGCTAGTGGGGCCAGGCTGCAGCCTGCAGCAGGGTGAGCCACTGAGAACCCCAGCCGAGCCCCAGCCAGCGGCACCCACTGTCAACTGCTGCAGAGCCTCCCAACCCCTGGGATGCATGTGCTGCCATACCTGGCTGCAGCATGCAGTGGTGAGGCCCCCCACCTGGAGTGGCATTCTGCAAGCCAGAATGCCCTCCATGCTGCACCCACCTGCCAGTGTCCAGCCATGCGCTAAGCAATCGACTTCTGAGGGGATGCCTGCACTCACCGCCTGGGGCAGCAGCTCAGCTGCAACTTCGACGGCCACCTCATCGCCATCCTCAGATCCTTCCAGGTCTGTCACCGCAAAGCTGGTCGGGTGCTCGGTGACGCTGGTCCAGGCATCGGCACTGCTCACTCCACCCTGCACCTGCCAAAGGGAGAGTGTCACGGGTTGGCTGTACATGGTGGCATCCAGATGGCCGGGCCCTGGTGCATGGGTCAGTGCCTCGCTTCCAATCTGCAGGCACAGGATGCAGCGAGGGTAGCATGGATGACTGCACATGGGGGCAGCAAGCTTGCATGGGTCAGCGCTGCGCCTGTCACCCTGCAGGCACAGGTGAAGGGTAGGCGAGGGGTATGATGGATTGTGCGTGCTGGCCGAAAGCTGGCAGGGCCCTGCCCTCCAGGGTTCAGCACCGCCTCAAACATTGAGGTGCTCACATCGCAGCTCTGTAGCAGCTCTGTAGCGCAAGGGCAGGCAAGTATGGTTGTCACACAGATCATGCACCCTTGGACAAATCTCACACACACCTGCGCAGGCCGCAGCTCTGGGGCCACCACCACAGGCACAGAGCGAGCCCCCTGCAGGCCAGCTGCACAGGTCACCTGCAGATTAAATAGCCCCACAGAAATTGGGCTCTCCCATTGCCACAGTGTATAGCTGCACATGAGATGCCATTCAACAGGAGTGAGCTGCTCCAGTGGCTTCAGGTGCCTGATGACACCGACTGGCCTGCGTCTTCCAGTTGACATACATGCCCGTGAAACACACAGAGTCGTTGCTGTAGCAACGCCCCTGAAGGTCATCTACAGCAGACTGGCTTGCACACCAGCAGCGCGTTTGACACGCCGTAGCAGCTGCTCTGCCAAGGTTGTCAGGTGGTTGTGCTGCCGCACCCTGCACAGATGGTTCCCACCTGCCGAGGCAGCAGCTCAGGGGCAACTGCCACTTCCACAAAGCCATCTCCCTCCTCGTCTGATGCCTCCGCCTCCTCATTGGAGTCACTGGTGGTGTCGACCTGCAGGACAGGCAGGGCAAAGATGTGGCCGGGTCAGCATGGCAGGCCATGCCAAGCTCCGTCCCTTTGCGAGGCCATGCTGGGTGGAAGGGGAAGGCAGCAGGGTAGAGATCTAGCTCAGGGCCGCAACCTTTCAGAGCGGAATGCCAGGCAGCCTGATCCCAGGCAGGGCGGCTGTTGCAGCCAGCAGGGAGCACTTGGCACACAGATGGATACAACTGGCCCACTTGTCACCACAGCTCCCCTGCACTAAAGCAGGTCCAGGGTGTGGGCATCTGGCAGGCACCCCATCCTACTGCAGCCTCACCCTGTCAGCCGCGCCTGCTGCTGGTGTTCGTGTCAGCCAGCCTGAGCTGCTACACAGGCACTGAGGGCACCTCTGCCTCTGCTATCCCCACCTGCTCAGGGCTGTTTCCCAGAGCCTGTGCCCAGGTCGTGGGCAAGCGTCTATATGCACCAAACATAGTCAGATCCCAGACACGGCCCTTGACAACCGGGCCAGGACCATGTGGACTTGTGAGCAGCCTGCAAGCCGCAGGCGTATCCCGCGTTATGTGTGCACACACAACATGTACCTCAGTGACGAAATCCTCCTCATCGTCAGAGCCCTTTTCTTCAGCAGCCACGCCAGTGTTGTGGGCGCCCAGGTCATAGGTATCGGGCTGGCAATCCTCACTGGAGCCACAGTCTTTGACCAACCACCAGGCGTACTCAGCATCTGCTTGCTTTGCACCTGAAGGGCAGGGTAGCAGTCAGAGAGCTAGTGTAGGTGTGCTTGCACAGCCACAAAGCCCCAGTAATCTCCTAAGTAAGGGTCTCCTGCATCTGCACAGCAAGATGGCAGACGGGGCGAGCTGACAGTGGGTTGGTGTAACCGCCAGCCCCAGCGGTCCTCAGCAAGTGAGTCATCTGCTCCTGCACAGCAACATGGCAGTCAGCGCTGCTGCCAGACTACTGAAAGCCCCTTACCGCACCAGAGCCGTCTGCCTGCAGGGCGGGCCAGCAGTCAGCGCCACTGTCTTGATGCAGCCATCAAGTGCAGCAGTCCTCACCATCTGAGTGTTCTGCATCCACAGGGTGGCATGAAGCCACCCTTTGGAATTGAGCCCCATGGCTGCTGTCACACCATGACAGCATGCAAGAGCGGCTCAATAAGGCACTGCTGCGGGGTGGCAGTGCAGGCAGTAATACTGACGCTAAAGACATGGCAGGGCTGCTATGTAGGTGCTGCCAGCGCTGCTGCTGCCAGCGCTGCTGTCATGGCAGCAGTCCATGAGGCTGCTGACAGCAGGAGGGGGGTGCAGGCACTGCCGCTGTCAGTGCACCATTGGGGGCCAGCCTCCCATCAGGCTCACACACAATACACAGCCTCAGAATTCGGGCCTCTGACAGGAGCAAAGGCCTGTCCGTGCGTCCTTCAGGCGCGCCAGTGCCATATTAGACCTCGCGCCCACCTGACTCCTCTGCCCCTGGGTCCTCTGCGTCTGAGCCATCAGCATCTGAGTCCTCTGCGGTTAAGTCCTCGGTATCTGAATCCCAGCTGTCCAGTAATGCAGCCACATCAGAATCACTGTCCTGTGAGTCCTCAGCCTCTGAGACCTCTGGGTCTGAGTCTTCAGCCTCTGAGTCCTCTGGATCTGAGTCTTCCGGACCTGGTCCAATCTGCACAAACCCAGATGCATTGTGAGCCTGCAGCGCTGCTGGATCCTCTGCTGTCTGCATCCCACACAAGCCTGACTCTCTCCACAAGTGGTCAACAGTCTTCAAAACACAGGCAGCTTGCTATATGATCAGATCAATGCCATTGAGACGGCGGGCCTGGCTCCCGCCGTATCTCAATGCAGCTGCCCGCCGTATCTCAATTGAGGGCAGTCTGACCCGCCAGCCAGCAAGATGTGCAGGCAGCCCCATGGTCCACAGTTTTGGGGCAAAGCAAGTTGCAGTAGCCCCTGGTGGAAGCCCCTGAGCGGCCTGCTTCACTCAGCAGCAGGCCTAACAGCCTACAGACACCCGACGCTCAGGTTGAGTGGCAATGCCAGCCAAATCAGGAGACAGGCTGCTCTTTGCAAGCAGATGCATCACATATCAGACCTATGTGTGAGCTTGGGCACCCGTGCACTGCACCACTCTGGTGGCAAGAGCTGCCCAGGGCTCCCAGTCGTGCAGGTGTTGCACCACAGACCAGCACACCTGCCACCTTGGGCGCTGCCTGCTCAGCTTGGCCGGGCATGCATCCAATCCTGAAGTCTTGGCACACAACCTAGATGTAAGGCGCTGTCTGCTCCCTCAGACCTTGCACAGGGCTTCTGCTGCTGAGCAGCTGCTACTACACCCTCGAACCAGCTGCATGACAACACCTCAGACAGCAGGTCATTGCACACCTTCCACTTGTGCCCTACCCGCTGGATCCTCCTGCTCACAGACGACACCCAGCCCTCCAGGTGGGCCTCCCGCCTGTCTGACGCCGCCTTCAGCTCCTTCAGCTCCTCATAGTCGTCCTGCAGCTGTACGTGGCGTGTCTCCAGCGCCTCAAACCTGTCCTGCAGCTTCTCATCCTCGTATTGCAGCTGCTCGTGATGTGCCTCCAGCGCCTTATACTCGTCCTGCAGCTCCTCATCCTTGTATTGCAGCTGCTCGTGATGTGCCTCCAGCGCCTCAAATTCGTCCTGCAGCTCCTCATGGTCTGCCAGCAGCTGGCTGTGCTCAGCAGCCCGCCTCGCCAGCTCCAGACCCAAGTCTGCCTGAAGCTGCTGGCGCTCAGCAGCCTGCTGCTCGAGCTGACGGCGCAGGTGAGCCTGCTGGGCCTCGGAGCCTGCCAGAGCAGCCTGCAGCAGGGGCACAGCAGCCTCTGGGCCTGACCTCTGAGGCAGCGTGCAGCTGCCTGTATCCAGCAGCTTGCTGGATCACTTTGTTGGGTCTGCTCTCCCTGCTGGGCCTCTGTGGCAGACGACAGACTGTGACGTCCAACAGGCTTAATTTCTGAAGAAGCCTGCAGCTGCTCATGGCCTGCCTATGACTTGCAGGGAGTCTGTGTGGCGGCCTTCAGAAAGGCCAGACAGGGTGCAGCTCCTTATGCTCTAGGCGCTGGGTGTCTTAGGCAGCCTGTACCTCCTCAGGGGGGGACCCTGCACTGTATTTTGCTAATGTGGGCTGTATGATGTGGCAATGCAGCTCTCCCTCTTGGCTGATCAGGCAGCGTGCACCAGCCCGGCAGCACCTGCAACTTGTCCCGCTCATGTGGGCTGTGTCATGTCAACACAGCTCTGCCTGCTGGGCCAATGAGGCAGCCTGCAAGTGCTCAGCGGTGCAGACCCTACAGATTGAGCCTCTCATCTTGGCCTGCGCCGTTGGGCAACATAGCTCAACATACTCAGCCGCTGCAGCAGCCTGCAACTGCTCAGAGGTGCCGTGACACCACACTCACCTGCTCCTTCTCCAACTGGCAGACCAGGTCTGCCTGCTTGGCCTCTGACGCAGCCTTCAGCTCGGTGTGGACTGCCTGCAGCACAGACACCTGGGGCTGCTGTGCCATGCATACCATGTTACACAGTCTGCAAGGAGGCCTGCAGCGTGTCATGCATGGCGGCAGAGCAAAGCCAGCAAGCACAGCTGTGCGGCGCCATGCATGTCGCAGTGCTGAGATGGTGAGCAACCCCTGCCCTGTGCACACATGTCACGTTGCGCACCTCCCGCCGGGCCGCCCTGGCAAGGTGAATGTTGTTAAGGCGGTCAATACCGTCCCGGTGGGCGATGGCTTTGGCCTTCAAAGTTTCCTGCAGGTGGGCAGGGTCTCTTGAGGTGGCCTCCAAGTGACACGGGACATCAGCGCAGTGATCGCGCCACAGATGGGCCAGAATGTTGCCAGGAACAGTAGCTTGGACCTGCAGCAGAAGCTGACCTCAGCCTGACAAGCACACTGCATACAGACAGGGTTCGCCAGAAGCTGCCACTGGGTGAGCACACATAGTAGCGGCAGGCTCTGCAGCTGCAGCCCAGAGCCTGACGCTGCCTGGTGGGGCAGATGCCTGGCCTCCTTAGCAACCTGCAGGCCGTCACGGTCCGAGCTCGGCCGGCACGCAGGTTCTGCAGCTGCTTGGCTGGCTGTGTTTGGATTCAACTCTGAACTGGCCCACAGATGCTCTGCTTTGACCTGCAGTAGAGCCCGGCAAAGCTGCCATCAGAAAGCTTCACATGGATTCTCTGACCACCAGCAGCAAGCAGCCTACTGCACTGTGGGCCTCAGCGCTGCCTGTCTGTCAACACAGGTCTCCAAACACATGCCACACCACCCTCTACAAACCCTCCCAGACTACAAGCCCAAGTCAAATGCACTGCGTCTCTGCAACAATGAGTTGGCCTGGTGGCCTCTGCATGGCCCGGAAGCCCCTTGGCCCTCCTGTGCACACCTGTGCCTGCTCCAGATGGAGTGCAAGGTCAGCCTGCTCCCCCTTCTGCAGCTCGGCAGCCGCCTTGAGCTCCTGCACGTCCGCCAGGGCCCCCTGCAGCCTCTTGTCCAGGGCCTGCTTCTGCAGCTCCTCTGCACGCAGCTGTCGCTGCACTGTGTCCAGCTGGCGCTGCACAGAGGTGGCAGCTGTAGAGCCACTGGCAGCCACCACCTGCAGTGTGCGGAGGTTGGTTGCGAACTGCAAGCACGACTGGCAAGGAGCAGGGGTCTGCGAGTCCTCTGTGTGCAGCTATCTGTGCGAAGGGGAGTCGGCTGCATGGACACTGGCAGCCACCACCTGCACTACAAAAGCGCTTACAGCTCTCGAGATGCAGTGCTTATACTGCGTCGCCGACAGTGCTTTGCAGGCAGGAAGCAGCTTTCTTTTGCATCGTGTCCTGCTAGCACTGCATGGGGAAGGCAGCTGCAGGGTGATCGGCCACCACCTCCTGCAGTGCAGGACTTGCTCGTGAGTCGCCAGTAAGTCTGGCAGGAAGCAAGGGTCTCCGCTGGCGCTGCACAGGGCTGACGCCGACCACCACCTATCTGCCGGGAATGAGAGATGCAGTGGCTTGGGCAGGGCGCTGAGCCTGCTGCAGTCCATCCAGCTTGTGCACTGCACGGAGGAGGCAGGTCTTGCTGCAGGGTGGTGATCGCTGACAGCACATCATGCAGGGTGAGGGAGGTCGGAAGGGTACTGCAAGATATATGTCAATAGCGCGAGGCCGCAGCACATGCTGCTGAGGGCCACCTGCTCCCTACACGGCAGAAAAGTGTACGACTGACAGGCTCAATTTGGCTAAGAACAGCACCTCAGTGCGCGGCTGACAGGTGTTGCCCAACCTGCACACACAGGCCCCACTGGAGTACTGGTGCCAGTGATTGATCACCCACCTGGTGCGAACCTGAGTGCCACACACAGGTTGCGGTGCACCACACACCACAGAGACCCCAACCTGCTTGCACACAGCCACCTGATGTATGCCGTGTTCTGTTCCTGCATATTGCCTCCCCAAGTCAAGCCCCAAAGCCACCACAACCCAGTGGGGTTCCCACCTGCCCTGCGTGCAGGCATCTCAAGCATGCCGCTCTTTTGTGACAGCACGCTCCTCGGTCAAGCCCCAAAGCCACCAGTCTTCACTAATTGCCCCACCTGCTTGCGCACTGCCTCCAACTCCCTCCGCAGCATCTTGTTCAGCGTCTCCAGGTCAGAGATGTGGCGGTGGTCGACTTGCTGCATTTCTTGGGCCTGCAGGCACCCAGAGTGCATGGTGAACGGGGCAACAGGACAGATGCCCACCTGACGGCTTTGGCATGCAGTCAAACATCTGGTCAATGCTTGAACGCGCTGTTTGCCCAGTAAGCAGCGCTTGAATGCAGTGTTGGCCGGCCTGATGGTTGCGCATGGCCTGCACAATGCACCACACAGCACAGGGGCTGACTGGACAAGCCAAAGGTTGGCTTGGGGCCTGCTCGCTACGGAACACAGGCATGCCTGGGGCCACAGGCCTCCAAAGCTACCACCCTGCAACCTCACAGCTGTTGCAGAGCACACAACAGTAGACACAGGAACAGGTTTGCCTGAGATGTGCACCCAACTCTGGTCTGCCACAACAGGGAAGTGACACTGAATCCAGCTGACCTGCTTGGCAGCCGCATCCAGCTTCTGTTGCAGCTCCTCCTTCTGCTCCACTGTGACGCGGTACTCATTGAGCGCTTTCTGGACAAAGGCCTGCAGGCAGGTGGGCTGCTGCTGCATGGCAGACATAGCGCGGACGCTGCAGCCATGTTGCATGGAGCTCCCTTCATGAGGAGCCGGTGTCCCTCAGCCTCGTGGCAGCTGCCAGCAGCAGGCAGGCTCTGGAAGCCATGCCAGTTCAAGCGAATGCCAAGCATGCCCATCAGCAGCACCATGCTGATGCAGTTGGCAGGGTGTAGGGACAAGCAGGAAAGTTTGTGCCCTGCAGGTCAGCTCTGCAGGACTCCCTTCAGGGCCGCCAGGAGTGTCAGATGCACCAACTGGCTGCAGCACACATGGCAGGGCGAACCCAGACCCAGACGTCTCAGAGACATTAGCCAATCACGTGCAGTCCCGCAGCACGTGGCGCGGTTTCAGGCTTCGCAAAAGGACAGAGCAGGCCGGGGAGGCGCAGCTTCAGATGCAAGCAGGGAGCGCGCATCACCCAGTCCACCAATCAACAGTTCGCGCAACGTCAAGTGCCCAGCAGGCCCCGGACACAGCACCACCTGGGCGCATGGGCGCCTTGGCCCCCAGGCAGGTGCACGCTGCAAGCCATAGTGTGGAAGGCATGCAGCCTCACAGCCAGGCCAATGATAACAGCTCCCGGTGGCAGTGGTAGACAACCACTTCCTTGCACTTGGCCAGCTCAGCTGGCGGATCTTGGTGCACAAGTGGCAGTCTGCCTTACCCCCAAGATGTTGACGAAGCTTGCAATGGCGCCGTATGGGCGATCCTCTCTCTCAATGGTGGCCAGCACTTCCTCAACGTTGGCCAGCTCGCGTTGCAGGGCCTTGCGACCAGTTTCGTAAGGTGTATCCTCTTCACTCAAGCTCAGAGGGTCCTCAAATTCGACAGCATCCCAGTCAGCCTCCCTTTGTAAGGCGCGTACCATGGCTGTGCCAAGGGTGTGCAGCAACCCTAGGCCTCTGCCGACCTGCTTCTGCAACCAGGGTACAGGAAAGCCATCAGGGTCTGCTGAGAACATGCAGCCAGGCTTTCCTGAGCGCAAGCAGAAAGGCGGAGGTTTGACTCCCTTTCAAGCTACATGGAGCAAGCACTGGGCTTGATTGCTGCATGTGTCGCGGCTGTGCTGAGAGCATGCAGCAACCCCAGGCGTCTGACAAGCTCCACCTGCTGCAGGCGTGAGATGAGAGAAGCTGCATGAAGCCGCACATGGGCGGCAAGGACGGTTGCTGCAGCTTCACAGTCCTGTGCATGGTGAGTCTCCAGCACATGCACTGCCTCTAAATTGCAGGCGCATCCCCTTGTCCACGTGCCACTTTCTGCTGCCCAGCTCCAACACATTGCGCATGCTCTGGCGTGCACGCATCCTGAGGCAGACAGGTGACAGGCCAGCCAAGCAGGCCGTATGGGATACTCCCAACCCCACTCCAATGTTGCTGACAACCCCCACCTTGTAGCCCTTCGTTGCCCACTCGTAATTTTCGTGTCCTGCCATATGCTCCAGCCTTGCCTGAAAATAGAAGGGATTGCTGTTAAGAGGCCAGTCTGAGGCGGGGGGGTGCTGAGCAAAGGCACAAGCACATGCGCAAAGGGCAGGAGCAGGTGTGTACTGTGCCTACTTACTGCACATTTTGGGGCTCCCTGCTGGCCTCTCTGACCAGGAACTGGCTGCACTTGAGCACAGCACAGGGGCACCCACCTCAAGTTGCTCGAGAGAGGCCCCTTGACACGCCAGCTCCTGGATTCTGGCCACTGAGGTTGGGGTGAACACCTCCACAACCTTGGCACTGGATGTCACATTACCACGCTCCGGCGCCTGCAGCAGTCTCATGGGTGATCTAGTCACTGCACACCGGGCAGGCACCTGCAGCCTGCGAGCTGTTAGTTTGGGACCTGGCTTTGTAACACGCTGTGAAGAAGAGGGAACAGTGATGATTCAAGCAAGCTTCTCTGGCTGGCCCCACAGCAGAGAGCATCAGCAAGGACCCGGACATGTGGTGCAGTAGGTGCAGGCAGTCAAGGTAACACTTGACACAGCCTTGGAGCTGCCTGGCGCTGACCTACAGCTTATGCAGGTCTCACCCGAGGGGATGAGGACGTGGCTTCTGCGGCTGTACCTCCATCAGGAACTTGCCCAGCAACCTCCCACTCAGGCAGCTGCTCCGGCAGGGAGCCCAGCGGCAGGGTGGCGTGCAGCTCCAGCCCCTGCTGCAGCCACTGCTCCACAGGCTGGCCACCACCGCTGCCAGTGCTCCCGCTAGCGGCACCCTTCTGGACAGAGCCCCCAGTTGCTGCAGGCAGGTGGCCCAGCGTTGGCAAACGAGGTTCAAAGTGCGACTGCCGCAGCGCTCCTGTCCCATCTGGGAGCTGGTGGCTTGGGCAAAGCAGCTGCCCTTGCCAGGGGCACTGGATGTAATGGCAACAACGGGACGCTCTGCAGGCGTGGGGTTGTCTTCACTGCCCTCGTGAAACAGTGCAAGGTGTGCCAGCACAGAGGCAAACCCTTCTGCAGCAGCGCCCGCGTCATCTGGTCCCTGCTTGGGCAGCATGGGATGCGTACATGACACACCTGTACGGTGCTCAAGTAAAGCAGCCCGATGCCAACTGGACCGCCAGCAAGCTTGCTGACAGGCACTCTGCACACCTGGAGCAGCCTCTGCAGGCGCATCGCTCTGCTTGCTGCTGCTGCTGGCAGACTGCATGCTCCTCTTGCTAGGCTGTTCCGTCTTGGCATTGGAGTACCCCAGCATCCCTAGAGCCACTGAGCTGAGGACCTTCTCAAAAACAGTGTGCATCCCTGCAGGCACAGCTGTGCATTGCACCACTCTGCAGGCATGGCAGCCTCTTCTGTGGAACACAGCAGGAGCGTGATGACTGCCACAAATCAGATGCACAGCTCGAAGTCAGGTCCGACGTCCATTGCTTGTGCACAGACAGGCACACACATGTTTCACACAGTTTGCAGCTGGCTCTGTCTGACACCAGGCTGTAAAGGCACAGACTGGACCCACCTGCTGCAGGATCTGCGCGGCAGGTGAATGGCACTTGAACCAAGCACAGTACCAGCATCGCCTGCAGATACCCCAGCATTGGGACTCAGCGCTTGCCACACTGCTCACACTGGGCATGTTAGACGGAATGCGATGGTGACATGGGAGTCACAAAGCTGTGAGCACCTCAGGTGAGGCTTCAAAATCTGCAGCTGTGACACATGTCAACCAAAGCAGGTACAAGAGCAAACCCTCACCAGGAATGCCCATCCACTCCTCAAGGCCTGCAATGCTGGATGCAAGCCGAAGACTGTATTGAACAGGCTGGCATTCTGCCATATCCAGCTTTCCACTGCAGCTGGCACCTGCAGTCGCAGCTCATGCCAGTCTTCCAAGGGCTTGATGCAGTGCAGGCGCTGATCAGTGCTGGCATGCCTACTGCAGCGAGCACCAGCCCCCTGGACACGTGTCTCACTCATGACGGCTCTGGGATGGGTCAGCAGCCGAGGCCCAAGCCTCAAAAGAGGCCTGTCACATTCCTCAGCCGTCTGCTACTACAGCAACCTAATGCCAAGCAAGCAGCACCACCTCGGGCTCAGCCATCTTTTGGATGCAGCAAGCAGACAGCAGGTGCTCACAGAGAGCGCTGGCTCCCTAGACTCACCCAGAGGTGTACGCGCAGTGGGTCATAGGCGAGCAGCACCTTCACCATGGACAGCGGCAGAGCCAGGGCAGCCTGCGCAAGCCAGTGCGCTGATGCCAGCCATACAGCAGAGAGGCCTACAGCCACGAGCCCTGGCAGCCGCTTGCGCAGCACAGCCTGCATGGCCCTGGCTGCTTGCGACAGGGGCAACAGGGTAGCCAGCTGCTGGGCCAGCCAAAAGGCTAATAGAGCTTTGCCTGCACGGCAGCAGAGCTCCTGGTAAAATGAGTCAGATACAGTGCATAGTCAGGCCATGCAGCTGAGGGTGCACAGGTTATGGGCTGGCATGACTGCTTACCTTTGCCATCTGTGAAAGGAATGCACCAGAGTCCTGCAATCAGCAGACCGCTCATGGCCAGCGCCTGGACAACCTTTGCTGCAATGTGCCTAGAAATGGGGCCAGTCCCGCTGACCCCAGCGGCGCCGCTCAGATCTGATGGTTCAAAGACCTGCAGGCGGTGCATGAGCTGTGGCGATGCATGCCCTCCTGGCCTGAAGGGCCAAGCCATCACCCACTAAGCAAGGCCAGCACTGTCACTGATATCTGCCTGAAGCAGTGCATGAACTGATCTGGGATCACCTGCGAACTCCCTGCTGCTGCTGCACATGCAGATGGCCAAATCGTGCGAGGGGGTCGTTTCAAACTAGGATGGGTGGCTGGCCTAAGCAGCACCCTGGAATGCCCCAAACACGCCCATGCAGGTCTGGGCGATCTGAGACCTGCTCGTCTGAGCTGGCAGGGCAGTTTGTCACTGCTGGTCAGCACCCTCAGCATTATGCCTAGCGTGGGCGGTTCCGGCAGCGAGAGGCCAGGTTGCCTCTTCAACACATTGACCAGATTCATTATCAGTGAAACGCCACTTCACTAAATTTCAAGAAGGAGCAGAAGGATGAAGAGGTTCACATGCCAGCTCGAGCAGCATACCAAGCTCTGGTTGAGTGACTGAGCCGTGTGCCAATGTTGCATTCAGGGACTCCTCACCTGCACAGGCTTTGCAGCCCATGCAGGTGAACCTTCACCGCTGATCCAGTCCACTGTACATGAACTGCTGCTCAAGACACATCATCTGCATCCTCTGCAGGTCAATGTGCAGCCTCGCAGCTCTGCAGGTGTGCCGGCTGGCGGCGCACTGAACTTCTCAAGAAGTCTGGGCCTGATCCCTGCTGGCCTAGATGCAGCCCCGGGCAATGCAAGCGCCTTGGGGCTGGCAACCCTGGGGTCGGCAGATAGCAAAGCTCAGGCATTCTCAGCCGGAGGCAGTGCTCCCAGCCCTGTGCAGGATGCAGCAGCATCAAGTAGTTCTCTGAAGGTCACACTGGAAATTGCCAATGCGCCAGCAGCAGAGGGCAGCTCTGCCACACCAGGTGTGGCACTTTTGCGTGCTCTGTTGCTTGATGGTGCTCAGAGCTGGTAGCTGTTCCCAGGAGCAGATGCACTGTGCATCACTGGCGGCTGCATTTGTGGCTCCCATCCCCGCGCATCCCGCCAGAGGCAGCAATCATCAATGCCAGACCTGCAGTGCCGGAGCAGAAGTGTCAGTGTGGCCGTCCAGGCAGCACAGCACTCCTTGTGGCACTGCTCTGCACTTGATTGGGGAGCAAAAACAGACAGCAACACTCATGCCCAGCCAGGTCATCTGAGGAGGACAGCACCTCTGCGCAGTATGCTTGGACAAGCACAACTTGACTGCCTCTCCTGGACATGCAGTGCTGGAGAGGCAGCACCAGCCCAGGCTGTCTAAGCAGCAGAGCACAGCTGCAGCGTCCAAGGCCTCGCTGTGGACAAAACTGGGTCTGGCTGATGAGGGGCAGGCAGACTCGTCACCTCTGGTGTACGATGCGCGCTTCCATGGGCCGTCCAGTGCAAGCCGTGAGTAAGTTGGCGGGTAACGCCGGCACCATGCTCAATGATTGCTTCCTGCAGCCTCCCAGTGACCCCCGCAAGTGGGACAGCTGGCTGACGCCATTACACTTGATGTGTGCTGCAGCACCTGCAGGCCTGCAGTGCAAGCTGTGGGTATGTCCACTGTCCTGTACCCTCTAGTGCAGCTGGCGACGAAAGCAGTCAGCTTGATGCATGAGCTCCAGAGGCGGTTGGCTGTTGCAGCACCGCCTGCGCCTGCGCCCTGGCTGGCAGACTGGGGTGCCTGCACTGCAGGTACCAGGACTGGGTGGGAGGCGTGATTATCACTCTCGTCTGGATCCTGGTGCTGCTGCTCTTCCTCTGGACGCTGGTGCGCGGGGAGCCCCTGTGGCTGCAGCACCCAGCCAACACAGCGCAGCAGCTGTGTGGCACTGCCAGCAACACAGCCCAGCTGCCATATCTGTTCTGGCCCAACTACACAGCCACGGGGCAATCATACTGCGTGTCAGCTTGCCCAGCCAGCACAGGTGGGGCCTGCAGCTTGACTGGGCGGGCTGCTGCAACATTGGACAGCAATGCAGTGAGGCCTGCAATGCCAGCCGCGAAAGTCAAACCTTTGGAACCAAGCGGCTGCTGTGAACCTGATGACCATGTCAGAGCTGAGATGCACATGGGATGTTCAGACTGTGGAAGGTTCTCACACCCTGATGCCTGGTGCCATTTGCAGCCCAGCATGGAGCACAGCCAGCAAGTGTGACTCTCTCCGTGCTCCTGCAGGCAGCCTATGTGTCAACAGCACAAGCTACCTTGAAACAGTAGATGGCAGCTGCAGCACCTCCATAGCAACCTATGCCAGCCAGCAGTACATGGGCTACTGCCTACCCCAGGACACCAGCAGTGCTGCCTGGGCAGCCCTGAGCCCCACAGTAGGCAGTGCCAAGGTGGGTTAGCTCCACTCTTGCACTCATTGCAGCGTACATGCCCTGACGAGCTGCCCTGCTGTGAATCCCAGCTCTGCCCGACTGGTGACGCTGCAGGCTGGCACCAGCACGTGGCAGCTGCAACAAGACGCGATCAGCACTGGCTCCGCAGCTGGCAGCTGCCAGCGTGAGCTGGGCTGCGCTGCTTGTGTGCACGATGCCTCCTGATGTCACTTTGAACTCTGTGCTCCATTGCCTGCTGCTGGTCATGCTAGGTATCAGACTGCATCCTCGATGAATCTTGCCTGCCACCTCTAGATGGTGAGTTCCAGTGCATTCTGATTCGCGCCATTCTGCCTGCTGCAGACCATTGTGGAGGAGTAAGTGTACGGCCCAGCCTGAGCCATGCAGGCCTGTAGCTGCGCGCCAACTGCCCAGCCCATGCCCTGCCTGCTGCAGGTCACTTTGAAGGTCATGTTGAAACATTGGCAGGCCACCGGGCAGTGGTGTGTCAGCAATGCCAGTGGCCGTTCTGTCAGCTGCACAAACCATCATGCAGGGGCCTCCAGCCCCTGAGCCAGCCCTTGTCTCGTGTCTGCTGCAGACCATTGTGAAGGTCATGCTGGGGGACGCGTGGCAGGCATGGTGGGTGGTGCTGTCGGGGACAGCGCTGGCGGTCCTGGTGGGCATTCTGGCACAGGCCATCCTGACCCAGGAAGCTCGCGCCTTCATGCCCATTTCGGCATTGGGAGGGCTGGGCTTCCTCGTGCTGCTGGGGTGCATCATCCTGTTCCAAGGTGGGCCCCTGTGGCTGGGGCAGGCTGCTGTGCTTGGGGCAGGCTGCTTGCTTGGCACTGCTTCAGCACCAGTTGTGTGGTGGTGGGAGACCGTTGACCCGTCTTGTGAGAAATGCTGAATTGGGATGGCTGGGCTTCATCATGCTGCTGGGGGGCAGCATCCTTCTCAAGGTCAACCGCGATGCTTAGAACACAGCATCCGTCACACTGGTCGCTGGGCGCTGCATTAGCATGGCCCTCCAAGCTGGGCTGTTGCTGGTGGCAGCAGGTTTGAGCCTGCTACTGCACTGGCAGGAATGGGCTGCTGTGTGCATCATACTGTCCCAAGATGGACCACTGACGCAGGCATGCTGGCTGCTTGCCCTGTGATGCTTACCAATACACCGTGTGCTGTCCAGCCTGACACTCCAGTGAGATGCACTGCTGCGTGAGCATGGCCCTCCTGAAGTTGCAGGCCATCACTGGGTGCAGCCTATAGAGCTGCCGAGGATTGGAGAATAGGGCGCACTGTGAAGCTCCGTACGGCTGCCTAAGGGGTTGTAGAGTCCAGTCTGCCTGCTTTTCATGTTTCCTCCATGTGACGCTGGCCACTGACTACAGCCTGAAGCCGTCCAGCCAATTCACAGAGCCCCGCCTGCCTGCATGCCTTTCCGTGTGCAGCAAGCAGCCTGGCTGCAGCTACCTGGCAGGCGGCGACCACTGGCTTCACAGCCCTGAAAGCGATGTGCAGCCTCCCAGGTCACATCGCCCTGCCTGCTTGAGCTCTCAGCGCATGGCGGGCAGCCCAGCCTTCAGCCCTGCACGGCGGCCAGGACGCTGCGGCCCACAGTGCACCCACTGATTGCACAGCCCACAGTGCATCCAAGCAGTTGGCGGCCTCTCGAGTTCCAGCACCCTGTCTGCCCGTGCTCTCAGTGCATATCAGGCAGCCCAGCCCACAGCCCTGCAGGCCATGGGGACAATGCTGACCCTACTGGTCACACAGCTCACAGCGCATCCAAGCAGCTGGTGGCATCTGAACATACACTACCCTGCCTGCAGGCTTTCTGCGCCCAACAAGCAGCCCAGTCCATTGCCTTGCAGGTGGCCGGGACAACGCTGCCCCCACCGACTACACTGCCCTGAAGGCCATCCGCGACATCAGGGAGTTTGCGTTTGCCTTGGGCCTGACCCTGCTGGGCTTCGCTGGCCTGCTGTTGCTGAGCAGCTGCCTGCGCCTGATGTCCGGGCAGCTCTGGCGGGGCGCCAAGCTGCTCAACTGCGCTGTGGCAGTGGTGGGGGAGCTTCACTACGTCATGGTGCTGCCATGCGTGGCCTGCGCCCTGCTGGTGGTGCTCGGCGTTTTTGCCTACTGCATTGGTGAGGGCTTGTTTTCTGATGATGAGCCACATGTGTGTGCCTGCTCAACTGCCTGTGCAAGGTGCCTGCATGCAGGAGCCCAGGCTGATGGGGCCACTGAATCAAGTGCAGGGCTGCAAGTCACAGAAGCTGCGTCTCAGTGCTGCACCCTGCAGCTGGTGTGCAGGTCCTTTGCCGTCTGCACCATTGCGCTTGCTTTCTGCCGTCAGGCCCAAGAGGTGCATGTGCATTCTGGAGTGCCTTTGCCAGGTGCCCACATGTGGTTGATCCCATGTTGCCTTGCACACGCGAGCATGGGCCCAGCGTTGCACCTTGTGAGCCAAGAAGCGCCTCTTTTAGCGCTGCCATGCATGACCTGCGCCCCAGCCGTATGGTGTGTGGGTCCAAGGCCCAGGTCAGCAAGGGGCTGACATCAGGACTGGCACAGACTGCAGCATGTTTGCCTGGCGGCCCAAAGCCTTCAGCTGCACCTGCCTGTCTGCAACTGGATGCCAGGCCAGGCGGCGAGAAGGCACCTCCTGCTGTGCAGCACCCCGTCTCCTGCTGCCCACTCCCACCCCCATGTTCGCCATCAAGTGTCCACTGTGGCAGCTGACAGCAGCCCTGCCTTTGCATGCTCACGAGACAGCCAGCAGGCACCCGACAGCACGCAAGCACCTGCCCTGCTGCCTGCAGCCACCCCCATGTCTGCCATGCAGGTGCGCTGACTGTTCAGCTCACAGCAGGCTTGCCTCCCTGTGTGCAGCCCGGTCACCCCTGCCCCTGATGCCTGCAGCCATCCGCATGTTTGCCATGCAAGTGCGCTACCGCGCAGCTGACGGCGGGCCCACCTTCGTGCGCTTCCTGTGGCTGCTGACACCCATCCACGCCTTTGCTGTCCTCTGGCTGGCTGCCTGGGTCCTGGCCACCATGCGCCTGACGGTCGCCATCGTGGTCGCTATATGGTGAGCCCTCATAGCATCCTGTGCATTCCAACAACATAGTGCACCACTGACCGAACTCTGGGTTTTAGAAGGCCTCAACTGAGACTCCAATCACCTCTGGGTATGACAGCCCACAAGCCCTGAAAACACTGGTGTGCAAGGCACCTGAGTGTGTGTGGCATTCCCACATCTCATGTTCCTCTGCAGGTACTGGACTCCAGAGCCCAAGGATGACAAAGTCGAGGCCCTTGCAGTGCCAGTAGCGCTGATGCAGGCGCTGCAGTTTCATGGCAGCAGCCTGGCCCTGTGCTCCCTCGTGTTCAGCCTCCTGATGCCGCTGAGAGTGAGCGCAGCCAGCCTGCCTGTGTGGGCAAACTCCATCTGCCTGCATGGGGCACACCTAAATGTGTAATGCCCAGAGGTTGATGCACCCAGTCTATCAGCCCTGCTGTGATGATCTGAAGCAGTCAACCCCACTACTCATGCAAATGCACCAGTGCAGCCCATGTGTGGCCGTGCTGTCGTGCAGTGGATCGTCAACATCCTGCCAGCCAGCTGGATACCCCCAGCTGTGAGGATCAAGGTCCCCCACTTCAGCTGCACAGCCTATGCACAGATGGCGCTGCACGGGTACAGCATGGGCGAGTCAGTCACAAAGGCGGCGCAGCTGGCCCAGCGCCACCGGCAGAGGATGGCTGCCTGCTCAGGGGCGGCCCACGCTGTGCTGGTCCCAGCTCAGGTGAAGTCCCCTTGCTGCGGCTTTGCATGCATACATTTGGAAGACTGCGGCCAAAGCAGTTCAGCTGGCACAGTGCCAGCGGGCAGAGTGTGGCAGCTTGCAGAGCCCCGGCACCCTGCGGTGCAGGTGCCTGCCTGCCAGCAGCCCAGATTGCGCCGATCCCGGCACAGGGGTGCAGCTTGTCTGCACGCATGATGATGCTCAGCCCAGGCTGTGCTGGTGCCTGCAAGGTCGTGCATGGTGCTGTGCTGATTCAAAATCCAGACGGCTGTGCATGCAGCACGGGGCAATTGTTGCACAACGCTCTACACCCACAGCTACCACTTACAAAGTGCCCTCCTTGGATGCAGATATGCATAACAACCATGGCCATCGTGGCAGCCTACCTGCTGGCCCAGTATGCCGTTGCCCACACCTTCACCATTGCCACCGTGGGCTGCGTGGCGGTGGGGGCATTCATCACTGCCTGTGTCTGGCTCACAGTGCACGATCAGGTGAGCCCAGGCTGCAGGAGGCCTGCCCAGCCCACAATGGGCATATACGCTGTGCGCCTGTCCACTGGCGCATGCGGGTTCAAGCGTGTTGTCAGGGTGCACACTTTGCAGTCTGACCTGCTGTCTGGCCCTGCAAGCCGGCCATGCTAACCGATGCAGGCCTTGCCTGAGACCGTGCTGCTGATCACATGCCACCCCTTTCGGTTTGGTGGATGGTCAAGCGAGTGCTTGGCGCTGCAGGCAGTTGAGACAATGCTGCAGTGTTTTTGTGAGGACTGCGAGCGCAATGACGGCTCCCCCATGCACCCCTTTTACATGCCCACCAAGCTGAAGCGCCTCATTCTGGCATCAGATCAGCGAGTGCGGCAGCAGAACAAGAGCGGTAGCAGTGCGGCAGCAGGAGGCACTGTGGACCCTGCGCCCAGCCTCATAGGCAGGATCAGAGACAGCATCTTCACACATCAGGCGGTGCCGCAGACGCAGCAGGTCTATGCTAGATTGACTTGATCATCTTTGGAGCAAGTTCATTTTGCTCACAGTCAACAGAAACGTCCAGCAATGAAATTCAAGTGATGAGGCTGGGCAGGGGGGAGGTCAAGCGCATGGTCAACCACTTCCACCCTTGCGAGAGGCTCGCCGAACTTCCTCGCTGTCCAGCAGTTGCCGGGCGCCCTTGGCCCATGCGGCCTTGGCCTCTGGCACCACAGTGCTGGACCCAAGGTACACCTCAAACAGGGCGCGGCACATACCAGGGGAGTCTATCCTCAGGTCAGGCTCTGCCTGCAGGTGGGCCAATGAGTGGTAGCTGCCTTTGAATGCTGCGATGGCCAACGCTGACAACGCAACAACATCAAGAGCAGCTGCTGGAGGGTGCTGGCCGCTTGGGCTGTCCAGCTGTGAATGTAGCACTGTGGGGGAGCATCTGCTGTCAGATGGTCCCAGAGACCACTCAGATGTGTCCCAGAGACCACTCAGCTGTGGGAATCAGGCTGCTTAGGTCTGGCAGGGCTCACCCTGGCGTAGTCATCCCCAGCCCGCCCAGCCTTGACGTCCAGACGCCCGCTGGGGTTCCACAGCAGCACAACATCGCTGCCCTTCTCCAGGGTCTTGCCCTCAAAGAACTGCTTGAACTTGTTCAGCTTTGCTGTCTCCCCTGACAACTGCAGGCGGGGGGCCAGAGCCTCCTCGATCGCCTGCAGCCCAGACACATTCTGGTCAAGAGGCAACCAGAAGGAGCCAGCCAGATGGGGCCCTGCTTGGCCGACCTTCAGGAAACTGTGGCTGCACTTGCACGCCTTACAATGGGGTGTTGCAAAGACTGGAAGCTGCATGCAGCGTCTGATATCCATTTGCACGCTGTCACAGGCAAACGCTGCACAACGCAGGCACAGCACACCATGTGGGCATCACTCGTCAAGCAACTTTTGGGTCGCCCATGTGCACAAGATGTGTGTCTGGCAAGCTATGATGCCCACTTGCAGTCCTGATGCCCACTTGCAGTCTCATGCAATGGGAAGGCCAGAAAGGCAAGGTGCTGCCTACTTGGCACCACCTTCCCTGAAAGGAATGGTCTCCTTCGTTTGAACAAGATGTACATGAGTCCACAGGACTGCTGGTTGCTGCAGCTCTCCCCACAATACAGCTGGACACTGCAACTTAGAATTCAAGTTCTGGCTGGCTGGTGCCGCCCAGTGTGCACAGGAGTGGGTGCAGTTGGAACCCCTCCCACCAAGCAGGCATACCATGCAGACAGTGCTGGCTCCTTTTTTGCAAACCTCACCTCAAAGAACTGGTTTCCCTCCACCTTACGCGCCAGCTGCACATGCAGCACCTTGCCAAAAGCGCCATCTGTCAGCGCCTGGGCATAGTCATCATCCCTGCAGCCAGAGGAGGAGAGACAGTCAACAGAGCAAGCAGGCATCAGCAGCACTGCAGCTTAGCAGCAGCTGCATCTGCAGGGCACTGGCAGTCCGTCTGTGCAATCCTGCAGCCACTGCACTGCCTTTGTCAGTCGATTGTAGTCAAGGTGGTGCCAACTGTCAGCAGCTGCAATGCCTGGGCAGTAGAGGGTCACTGAAGAGGGGCTGCAGGACGCTCTGGCCTCAACATGGCACAGACGACGCTAACACAACAGACCACGAGAAGAGGAACCAGCAGAAGAGGAGCCATTGAAGGGGAGCTGTGGCCCGCGACTGTAGGACAAACAAGGCCGTCCCACTCAGCTCAGAGCCAGCAGGTAGGGCAGGCAGGGCAAGTGCAGGATCTCTGACAGGCCGCTCCACTGGAGATAGGCAAGTGAGGGTTCTCAGGAAGCCTAGTCAGCTGGGACGCCAGGAGCAAAGTGCTGCATGAAAAGGACATTTCAGAGCCAGCAGGCAGGACGATCATAGTTTCCAAAGTTCCCTTGTAGGCGCCCCACCGCACGCACCTGTTGTCTCCAAAGAAGCCCCCACGGCTGCGGACGGCCAGCTCTGAGGCTGCCTTCTCGGCCTCCACATACAGCGCTATTGCATACACCTGCAGCCAGGCCACAGATCTTCTACAGAGCTCAACAGGATCACTCACTGCTTAGCCTCAAAATACAGGGCAGTGCACACCCCTGCAGCCGGGCCACCAATTGTCTACGTGGCGCAGTGTCAAACTCAGTCCTGCATCACCACACACAACACCAGGGTATTCCAACCTGCAGCCAGGCCATGCATCTGACATCAGCACTGCATCTCTGCAGCCCTGTGCATGGCTCCAGCCTTCAGGGCCGCCACACAGGTCTGGCATGACAGTCTGTTGCTGGCCCTGCTGCTGCCCAGACTGTGTGGCTGCGTGGCCAGCTCCGCACAGGCACAGCGCTGCATTCCTGCATGCAACTGCAGCCAAGATGCAGCTCTGAGTCTGGCATCTGGGTTCCAGCTTTGGCTGGGTGGCCAATGGGGAGAGCTCCCGCATAATCAGTGCTGCACTCTGCCCCGCTGGTTCTGCGCCCTCAGCGGGCACCAGATGCCTCCAAGACATCCTGGTCTGGTCTGCCAGAGGCGGGCAGGACCACCACTGATGCAAGATGGGAGCCCTGCATCCCCGAATGCCTCACCTTGACGCCAATGAAGCCGAACTTCTTCGACCGCACACCAGCGCCCATGCAGCGGTAGGGTGTGTCCCCCTCCCAGAAGCGTGCGACCAGCGGGAAGTGGACTCCAGTGGCCTGCACGCGGCAGGCAACTGGTGCTGAGGTGACCTTTAGGAGTTCAGCTGGACGCTGACTGTAGAGATTAGTGGTGTGCTACAAGGCAGCCGAGGCACAGCAACAATTGGTGGGACGCTGCACTGCAGGTGATGGCACCCTGGCAATGAATGCCGAGGTGACAGCACAAACTGAAGAGTATAGCATTGCGACCACTCACTGGCTCGGTGACCGTCTGCTCAGCGCCTGCCATGGCCACAACACCTGCAGCTCCCCACAGGGCTGCACGTCTGGCATTTGACCGTTTGCTGCAAAAGTGGGAAGTGTGAAGCGAGCACCGGCCGAGCCGCTGGGCTAGCTGAGGGGTCTGCAATGAGCACCTCCAACCCTGCAAGTGCAGTGAAACAGTAGTACACTGATAGTAAGCCTGAAAGAGCAAGTGCAGCCTTCACGCCTCAATGCCAAAGATTGCAATGTTCAGGTGCTGATGTTCAGAAACTGAGATGGTCATATTGAATGTTGCACCTGCTGTCCTCGCAGAGGCTTGTGGCAGGTCCTGTCAGCATGCACCAGCAGTCTGCGAGCAGATCTGACACATTGATTGCATGCAAAGCCCTGCATTGCTGCCTGCACCGTTGCTGGATCTTGAAAACGAAGATCTTGGCAGTAACCTGAATTTAGCTATGTCGCGGCGGTTCCAGTGCCGCTTCATAATAGAATGGTTTTGTCCGCTGCTGCATAACGCCGGAGGGCAGCAACATTGAGCAAATTAAAGTGACTAGTGGTGGGCTGGGCGTGGGCTGGCCATATTCAACACCGCGCCCATGTGGGCTAGTGATCTAGCTCAAACTGCAAGGTGTCGCTCAGTACACCGACCTGCAGTTCAGCAGATGATCTGTGAGTGCTGCTGTGCCTAGGTATGCTGGTTGGGTCTGTGCGCACCATGCAGCCATCAGAGGGCTAACTGCGGCTTACTTTGCTATACTCTTCTCTCGACTTGAGCTTCAGCTCCTCAATGGCCTGCAGGAGGGCATGTGACTTAGTGTAGCTAGCTCTCTGTCTGGGTGTGCATGAGTTCACTCCTGGCAGGGTGGGCCATGCTGGCCAGGTCAGGCTCAGGCTGTGCCACTGTCATCAATAGCCTCTGGCTGCCTAGCAGCCTACAAACCTCAAGAGCAGGGCAACTGCTTCAGCTTACCTTCAGAGCAAAGTATACTGCCAAAAGATGCAAGCAGAAGCTGAAGAAGATGAATGAGGCTGCTGCCTTCTCATATGGCCGGATGCCCTCGTCGCTCTGCCGTCTGCAAGCAGCAATGGGGGCAGAAAGGTCATGTCAAGGTGAAGAGCAGCCTTCTCGCCCTCTGTCACGGAAGTGAAAACGACACTGGCGCCTGAGTGGACATGCAGAGATGTTCCAGAACTACCTGATATTGATGTCTGTACAGACATCCACAAACAAGTGGAAGGTACCCACGAGAGCAACAGCTGAGGAACTGAAGAATGCTGTGACCATCCATCTTTGCTGGGCGATCACACCTGCAACAAGGCACCTCATGGTTCGAAATGGAGGAACTAACCAGACCAGCTGGGACCAGTGTGCAGGTCAGCAGCAGTGCTAGCCTGGATGGGCAGCAGCAGCCGCAGAACACACGCAAAGTGTTCACGTACCTATCAAACCAAGGACAGCAAAGACCTGCAGGCAGTGCACTTGGTCTGGTTGGCACCAGGAGCTGCCATCAGCAAAAACAGCTTTCACTCAGACAGGCAGGCATCACACAGTCCTGCATGATCATTGTACCCACATTGTTTATGATGCTGAGCAGAAAGACCGGCGTCAGAGTATTGAAGGCCAGCCCGCTGCCTGCAGCGGAATGCTCGTGTCACATTTGCCATCCAGGTGCAGAGAAGGCATGCTGGTGCAGCATAAGAAGCCAGCTGTTGTGGGGGCTTTACCGGCTGCTGCTGGAACAATTTTGGTCCGCTTTGCCTCCGCGACCTGCACCACACCACGCACAGTTCTTCTGCTGTGGTGGTCGAAGCAGGAGCCCGAAGCTTCACAGGCGGACCTTGAAGCCCTCATAGGTGCCCAGTAGCACGAGGCCGATGCATAATTGAAGGAGTCCAACTAGAAGGACGCCGCCGCCGCTCTTCATTTGCCTGCAGCAATGCTGTGTGACCTTTCCAGACCAGCCCAGCTTATTCAAGAGGCCACTGACTGACAGACGCGTGCAGAGATCCAGCAGCTAGATTGCACCACGCTGCCAGTCTCAATGTGCAGTAAACACTTTGGCCCAGTCAGGACACAAAACATCACGCTTCACCTGAGCTGTTCCACCACCCTCATCACGCTGCAGGCTGGCGCTGTTGCTGATTCCTGAGGTGAGGAAGCACTGGTCCAGTGTTCAGGTGCAGTCCTGCCTCTGCCCGGTCATGACCACCCCGGTCAATCAGAGTGCATCAGAGCTGGCAGTGCGGGCCGTTCACAATGAGAATTTCAGAAGGTCTGTAGGCAGTGGAGTCGCTGACTGATCAGGTCAAAGGGGACAGTTCTGGCAGCCCTCATGAACTGCAGACAATTGCGTGATGTCTTTTTACACTGCAAGCTTCAGCAACTGGAGAGAAACAGGAGCCAGGTTAGTGGATTGAAGAGCTTCCCTGCAATGCTACGCACCCAGGCTGCTGCTGAAGCCTCTCTAATCCGTGGTACAGAGTCACAACGAGGCCCTGCTGCTGCGCCAGAAACACAAGAACTGGCTCGGCCAGGTGGTGGAGTCGCTCATGCTGCACTTGCATGCTGGACAGGCATAAGAAGCCTCATGCTGATCCTGCCTGTCCTGCAGCGAGGAAAGCGCCTGCCGCTGCCTCCTCTCCCACTCCAGATCCTGAAGCTGTTCAAAGAGTGGTGCGCCTGCCTGAGCTACGAGGCGGGCTGCAGCCCTGTGTGCCACCCAGCAGTGCCTACACACCTGGACCCTGTGGCCGATGCCCTCCTCTGCCAGAAGCAGCCTCTGGGGGGGCACAAATGCTGGCCACGCTGCATGGTCTGCTTTGCCTCATGGCCTCAGCGCTTCCTGCACATTGAAGCCGTCTGAGCTGAGATGGAGATGGGCCATCAAACTGGAATCTTCCTCCGCTGCACCTTTCTGCAGGTTCCAGCTTGTGGACGAGGAGCACACAGGCTACATCACAATTGCCATGGTCAAGCAGAAGATGGAAGGTGACCAGAGCTGCCTGCAGTCAGATCTGCTCCTGTCACCACCTGTAGTGAGGAACAGCAGCACCAAGTAGCCCGTAGACCTGGAGCGAGCGCAGAGCCCTGTCTGCAGATACTTGGACTGCTGCCTGCAAAACAGTCAGAGCAGGTGCTTGCATGGCAGGCACTGAAGGAATGGCTGGCCAATGCTGCTCTGCCACAGCAGGAGCTGTTGTGTGCATGGAGAGTCTGGCTGGCGCTGCAGATGCAGAAGAGACAGCGCACGCAGCAGGCACTGGATTGACTTTTGGCCACTGCTGCTGTCTCACACAGATTGTTGAGCATGGCTTCCTGTGCTGCAGATTCTGGCATCCCCCACACCCTGGAGACAGTACAGGAGCTGATGGACTTGATCGATATCGATAGAGGGGGGATCACAGACTGGCACGAATTCCAATCGTTTGTGGCCAACGAGCTGGAGTCAGGTGCCGCACCCCACGGAGTACCTCCTGCCGCCTGCACAGGGACGCTGACATGATACCAATATTCTGCAAGTGCGTCTGCGACAGCTGGCTGAGGTGGTGGCCACAGCCATTGGGATATGTATGTCAACCACAGTTGTGCATGCCCTCTGCTCCGCCAGGTCCTGCAGGTGCAATGGCTGGCGCAGACTGTCTTGCAGGTGCTGGCAGGCTGTTCCTAGAAGGGGAGTATGTCCTGCCATCTGGGCGAGGTATCATGTTTGCTGCAATGGTCCAGGCCCTGCGCCGCAAGCACATGGTGGCCTGCGTCAGTGCGGTGAGTGGTGCTCGGGTGGTTCTGGTGCACCTCGCTGCTGTTGTAGTCATGCTTCCTGTAACTGCTGGGCTGCATGCACCCTGCATGTGGCCTGATGCACCAGTCTCATGCCGCTCTCCTGCTGGTAGCCTGATGCAGCTGCAAGGCTTACAAGGGTCTGCTGCAGGGTGCAGCTGTGAAGTTGCAAGACGGTAATGACTGGCGTTGCAGTTCTGATGCAGGGTGGCAAGTGCAAATCCAGGTCACACTGCTGTGGAGGAAAGACAAATCTGAGCACTGCCTTACTCCTGGTGCAGGGTGGCAGGCGCAGGAATGACATGCTGGAAAGCCTCATTGCAGAGCACACCCCTGCCGCTGCAGCCAGCCATGCAGCTGTAACTGGTAGCATTCTCAGCAAGCAGGCCATGGAGCAGCAGCTGTGGCTGCAGAACACAGCCAAGTTTGAGCGTGCTGGAAAGGCCGCTGCAGGTCAGAGTGCAGCGATGCAGACCAAGCAGCAATCTCCCAGCAAGACTGGTCTTACTTTACCAGCTTTTCAGCCCATCAGGGTGCAGCCGCGCTGAGTAGGAATGCCCAATGCCCCTCTGAGCCTGTATTCAATAGATTCTGTAGACCAACCTTCAGAGCTGCTGCCCGGTCCCTTTGCTATAGCTAGCTGCCACTTGGTGAGCAAACTGCATTTAGCTTCCACGGTACTCCATATGTTGAAAGAAAGTGAGTACTTCTTGGCGCGACTTGTCATAAAGCGTGCCAGTGCAGCCCGGAAGATGACAGCACGGGCAGCACGGGCAGCATACCTACAGGAAACTATCTAGGCGACATCAACCTGATGTTTATCGTGACGTTCTTGTGGTGTTTGGTGTGCGTCGCAGTGTCCAGTGCCTGTCTGGCTTTGATCCTGCACGATGTAGGGACCCTGCGAAATCGTAAGAAGCACAAGCAGGTGCGGCCAACTGCAGTCCAACTGACGCTTGTTGAGCTGCACGCCTTCGCCTGGCACTCCTCCTGAGCCCAGCAGTGTAATTCTGAGCATTGCTGATGCATTGATCTCGGAGCCTGGCAGCTGAGCTGGCGCCCATGTGAAAGTAAATCACCCAGAAGGAGACACAGAATCATGCATGCTTGCAGGCTGATCAGGAGGCCACTCCAGTGTTGCAGGGGGACTTTCCAGCTGCGAACAGCGGCGCAGACAGTGAAGAGAGCAGCACCACCGAGGCAGCTGGACTGCTTGTGCACCTGCAGCTGGAGCGGTGAGGGCCCTTGTTATGTCAGCGCTGCTTGTGGCGACATGCGCAACCTTGTCGTCGCTGCTGACGACACATGGGATCGATGCTATGCAGGCAGTGTAGCTCGGAGGGGAACTCTGCAGCCCCAGAACCCACCCTGACAACGAGGCGGGCAGCCCTTGTGGTGGCAGCATGCGCCAGCTCAGCTGCAGGCGTAGGTGCCCTGTTGCTGGGCACAAGGCTGTTGGGGGATCATGGGTGGCTCCCGAGGTCCCATGCGACCAGCACTGACGCCTGCCAGACACCAGGTGCCACTGCCAGGCTGGAGCTTTATGGCGACCTGGGTGGATTCCATCACCACATCCTGACCGACTCTGCGCAGGCTCAGAGCCTGTTCGACCTGGTGAGAGGTCGTGCCTGCGCATCCAGGCAGTGCCAGGAGGAGCAATGCCTGCGCTGGAATCAGGATGCTGGAGGCGCTCCCTTCTGTTTTGCGGTCAGGGGGATCGCACGGCTCCGCCCCTGTGACCTCTGCTGGCCATGCTGTGTCTGCTGCTTGAGGCTGCTGCATGCCTGGATGGTGGCAAGGACCCTCTGCCTCCCTGATTCCAGAGGCGTCACTGGACCAGTGAGCAGCTTCCCGAAGTGGCATGCATGTGTCGCAGGGCCTGCTGCTGGAGTTTGCGTACAACCAGGGGGAGGCCTACCGGACGTTTCAACTGGCAGCAGCTGCTGACCCTGCAGCAGCCATGCCCCACTGGGGCATGGCCTTTGCCAAGGGGCCGTACCCCAACAAGTGAGCCTGCCTGGGGGCCGCCCTCTCCCGCTACTCTTGTTGCCTGGCTGCTTCTTTTATTTTTGGTCACACAAGGGTGGATGGACAGTGTCATGTCGGTTTGTGGCGCTGGAAGTGGAGCAGGAGGTGCGGGCTGATGCGCCCCAAGTATCAGCACTTGTGGTAGCAGGGACCCTGTGAGTAATCAGGGCTGGTCTGCCGGATGTGTGGACGACCTGACCTGCAAGTGTGGACTGCAGGGCACCTTCACTGTTCAAGCTGCCAGTGGCAGCCTTCCTGCCAGAGGACTTTGCCGCGGCTCGTGCAAGCGCCGAGACGGCGCTGCAGCTGGCTCATGCAGCCGTTGCGGCACACGCTGGCGGCTCCCATGCTGAGGTCAGGCGGTGGTGTCGTCTTGCTCTCCACCAAGGCGGTGCTGGCCTGCTGCATCCCGCATGCTGCTGCGCTTTTCCGCAGCAGCAACAACATGGCTGTGCAGTTTGCGTCAGAGCTCACAATCTGTCAGCCTCAGCTGCCCTTTGCATCAGGACGGTGCTGCCACATCGTTTCCTGAAGGTGCTGTCTGTGGCTGTGCAGCTGGCTGTCAGAGAGCTTCACCTGGCAGAGGCCATGCTGGCCCGCTTCCCACCTGGTAGCCACATGCCGCCCGCACGGGACACGGCCGAGCAGCTGTATGCCCAGCGCATGGAGCAGCTTGGGGAAGAGGCAGGGGATGTGCACATGCTGGGCATCGCTGCTGAAGCCTGGATGAACCTCAGTCCCTGGGACTACTTACAGGTCAGCTGCCTGTGTGATGGGTGGGATGCCCCTTCCCTGAGAGGTCAGAGGCCATGCTGTACACAATCTGGCTGCTTATGTTGTGTGATGAAGTTCTGATCCTGGCATCAGTTTTAGTTCAGCTGCATGGGGTGTGGTGGTTGATGCTTGCCAACATGGCAGCCTGGCAGCCTGCACCGTTGCGGGCGCCGAGGTGGCAAAGCCTGGCTGATCCTGATAACCTGGGACTGTGTGCAGGTCTCTTACCTGCTTTGCACGTGGGCTCCAGGTCTGCAGCACAGCATGGCCGTCAGGTTGCCGGGCATCCCTGTGTACTGTGTGTCTCACAGTAGGCTCGATCAAAGCTGCTCTGCACATGATGGATTCTGGTTCTCCTTTGGCAGCAAGTGTACATGTTTGCAGCTGCAAGGGGACGGCTGCGCATGGAGTGGGTTGGAAGCGGCCGGCCATCTTTCAGGTATCGCAAAAGGTGATGCAACTGCAGCTCCAGTTGCCCTGCAGGGACATGGCGGCACGCTCTTGGTGCACAGCCAACTGAGCGTATCACCAACCCCTCCTCCCCTCCCCGGAGATCTTTCACAGTCCATGTTGCAAGAAGCTGCAAACCTCCCTCTCAAGGCCTGCAGGGTGACAGCAGCAGCCCCAGTGTCAAACAGGCTGAGCCTCTGATGATGGGAGCCTGACACCACCTTGAAGCGCCTTGCAGGAGGATGGCAGCTTGCGCCCCAGTGGCCAGCAGGCAGAGCGCATCATTGAACGCGCCCTGCAGCTGGCCCCTGCCGACGCGCTGGCGCAGCACCTGAAAATCCACATCGCAGAGGCCTGCAGCCCGCTCCGGTAGGACCCCTTGCCGTTTGCAGCTGGCTGGTGAGCTGACTGGGTTTGTCACAGTCCCAGCCTAGAAGCCTGCAGCCTGCTCTGGCGTGCGCCCTGCTGCTTGGCAGCATGGGTAATCCTCTGTGTCCTGACTGCTGCTGTGTCCCTCAGTCATGTCCGAGCCCCCAAGCCCCTGACAGGTGCCAACAGGTGCGACATGGGTCCACCCAGGCCGATGCAACGGCGCCACTTCAGATCACTTGTTCCTTGATGCTGCGCTGAACGCCTGGACCAGCCAGATGCAGAGTGAGAGCCTGCTGTCCCTGCAGGGACAGTGAGCTGTCCGCCGCGCGTGCAGAGGGCTCTGCAGACGCCCTGAGGTCTGACGCTTCTCACGCCACGTCATCCATGGGCCACCTTCTGCACATGCCAGCCCACACCTATGTCAGGATTGGGCGCTGGCAGGCAAGCAACCCTGCAGGGTGGTGTGGTGTTGCGCCTGCTCTTGCTGCGCACCTCCGGCCCACTCTGCTTTTTGATGGTGTGTTTACAGGCCCTTGTAGCACAGTGCAGTCTACAACGTCCTGAAGCAGTCTAAGCATACATGGCAGCAGGCGGCTTTGCAGCTTTTGCCCAGGTCCCAGGACCCAGAAGCATCCTCAATGCTGCACCGCAACTGCCTTTCTGCTGTCCACTGCAGGATGCTGTTGAGGCCAACATTGTGGCCCATGAAGCAGACCTGCTGCTGTCCAAAAGCTGCCTGAAGGCTGTGGCACCTGAGCACAACGTGGCCATGCTGGTCTATGCAGCCTCCATGGCGGGACAGGTGAGCTGTAAGGGCCAAAGCATGCTTGATGTGCCTGCCAGGCAGCAGAAATGGGCTGCTTGCATAATGTGAGCCAGGCTGATGTATATAGTATGCTTGGTGAGGCTCAGACGTCATGCACGCTCGCTGCCCGCCAGGGCAACATATCAGCAGGTGCACGTCGCACGTGCTGATGCCTTCACTTGTGCCTGGCACGATGTGGTGCCTCGCAGCATGCTGCTGGCCCTGACGTCTCGCATGGCAGCCAGCAGGGGCCATGGTGCCTGCCGCCCTGCAGACATCTGGGCTGCAGCGACATCGTTGCATGAGGCAGCACAGTCCCGCTGCTGCAGGCTGGGCGCGCACTGGACTACAGTCTGAGACTCAGGCAGATTGCACAGCAGATGCCGCTGGCGTCAGACCCTGGCTCAGAGTGGACCTTCCTGCCCCTGCAGCAGGTCCTGTTTGGGCGCTGGGAGTCGCTCCTGGCTATGCAGCCACCCCCTGCAGACGCACGTGGCCTGTGCAGGTCAGCACTGCAGCAGTGCACAGGGTGGGGCACTGGTTCAGGATGCTCCACCCATCATATCCCCCATGCTCCACCCATCCAGTCATGGATGTGTCTTGTGGCACATCTGGGAGAGGCATTGAGCATGTTGAGCAGTCCCAGACAGCTGCTCACAGGCTCTGATTTGTTTCAGAGATGCATCCCACTGAGAGCTTACAAATGCCTTGTTAGGGTCAGACAGTCACTGCGCACAGCAAGAGGAGTCAATGCGGCTGCTCTGCTTGCATGTGTGTTCCTGTCTGAGTGGTGTTGTGGGCGCAGAGGTGGGTCCTCAGGTTCTCCATCTCCGCTTGCAGTGCTGGTGGACATGAATATGCGCAGGCTGTCTTCCACTTTGCCCGTGCGATGGCATTGGCAGCCAGCGCAGAGCAGCACCCTGAGGCAGCTGTGGCTGCTGAGCGTGAAGTAATGCTTCTCAAGGTGAGCTGCAGCCTGCTCATCCCTTGTGCTGTCGTTGTTCATGCCACTGTGCTTTGGCCTGCTCCCGCTGGTTCCCACGCAGTTGTGCCTTGGCAATCTCATCTCATGTTGCGCAAGAAGTCAGCCCGGGAGTGTCCGTCTTGCTCGAGGGGCCTTCCTGCTGCAGCAGCCCTGTGTAAGCTGACATGATGCAAGCAGCGGCTCATGCCAGAGCTGGAGGCTGCTCTGTTTTGCACCCGCTCTTGGCAGGCAAAGTGCCAGCCGTAGCCAGCTGCAGGGCCCCGCTTCATAGGCTGAAGAGCCCCCTGCTTTGAGCCTGAGGCATGCCAGCTTGGGTCCTGTGCCAGTTGAAGTGATGCCCCCTTCAATGCTGCAGGCGGCTGCCAGCCTGGTGTCCCCTGAGCCTCACTACCTGCCTGGCCCTTACCCCGGCCTGAACAACTGTGATTACTACCACCTCGTACGGGTCTACACACTAGTAGCACAGGCCCGCATTGCGCTCATGCAGGGCCAGCTGCATGCAGCAGAGGTGGGCTCAGAAGGATTGAGTGCCAGCTGGCCTGCAACACCCTCATGTTGTGCCCACGACATACGTGGTCTCACCTGGTTTCCTATTCAAGGGCACAGATTGAAGCATACAGGGCTGATGCCAACAGGAACACAAAAGCTGTTGTGTCTATTCTTGTCTGAGGTGGCGCCACCCTCTCATGCCAGCGGTGGGACTCCAGGGGTAACAAAATCCCTGTGGTTGGCTCTTGCTTCCTGTGCCCAGCCCATATGGCATGCTGTCTATTGTGCAGGCTCTGCTCCTCCAGGCTCGGGAGGTTGATGATGGCATGAACTACGTGGAGCCCCCTCGCTTGTATCAGCCCGTACGCCACTGCCTGGCGGCACTGCAGCTCCGTCTGGCGCAACCAGCAAAGGCAGAGCAGGTGGGCTCCAGGCATCGTTGATGTTAGCCAAGATGCTGGCTCGTTGATTGGTTGTGTGGCTTGCAGCGCAGCAACTGGCATGTCGCCTTGGGGACTGTGCTCTCAGGGAAGTGCTCTGCAGGCTGTGTCCCTATGAATGGCTGCTGTGCCTCTGCCATGTTGACAGTGACCACGCTCGGTGGGGGGGGCAGGGGGCGGGCTCAGCAGCGTCTGAAGCACACTGCAAGCTGTGAGGGTGCAGATCTTTCTGAAGTGGCTCCCTGGCTGTGGCTGCAGGCCTGCACAGAGGACCTGGCACAGCACCCTCACAACGTCTGGGCGCTCAGCGGCCTGGCGGCCAGCAGGGCGGTCCAGGGCCTGCCGCCTGACAACTCGTCTGCGGCAGAGGTGGCTGCAGCGCAGGGCCAAGCAGATGCTCACTTCGCCAGCAGCTGCCTTGCCTTTGCCTGAGGGCCGTTCCATATGTTGTACAGTTGTCTCCTGTGTTTGCTGTATGTTTGTACAATACATGTGCTAAAACTATTGCTTTTTGAGGGCATGCCACACATCTGTTGGCACCTCTGGCAATGGCTGTATCAAGCTGAGACTCTGTGAGCATCGCGCTTTGTCCTCTTGCTGCCTGATGGGCCCCCTTGATTATTGCTCCACACGCTGCCTGGGCCCGTGCCTTTGTTTGATAACCTTTCATTTGGAACGCAATTGGTCTGTGCATGTGGCCAGAGCCGATTGTGCTCTGAGCCACTGCTGCTGTAACACATGTTCACTTCGTCATTGCCCACACCCAAACTGGTGTTACAGCAAGCCTGGTGGGGGTTTCTGTGCCCCTTTCTGTTCCTGTTCACAATGGGTGGTGGAGTGTTTGTGACGGCGTGTGTTGCGCTGCTTCCGAGTATCAGAGGCCTTCTCATCCAGGCACCCATCCTTTCCTTTCTGCATACCACGCCTTTGCTGTCTGGAGTCTTGCGCCTGAGCAGACTTCGCTGGACCCCACTCTGATGACCCTGCTCCTGCCTCCTGGCTGGACTGGTCTCCTACTGCCGCCTCAGCTGCAGCAGCAGCTGCTGCTGAAGCTTGCAGGTCGTCCAGGCTCCTGCCCCAGTGCTGATTCACTATGGCGCCCTGCAGCCGCATCTCACAGCCTGGGCCAGGCTTTCCAGCCTGCTACATAAGCAAGCGAGCAAAGAGGTGTCACGCCCTTTTCTTCGAATTAAGGCACGCATTGCCACCAGAGAGCTCCAGGCAGGTTTCAGGCCTGTTGGGCAAGCCCTGCTGCAGCCAGCTCTGCAGGGAGTGCATAAGCTGCAAGGGGCTGCCTTGTACTGTTGCTTCCTTAGTTGCAGGCAGGAGGGGATTCACCCTCTCCCAGGGTCCCTCAGAGGCACATGCTGCACAGGGCCGTGCTGCAGGAAGGCCAAAGGCCCGGCTCCAACAGAGCATCCACCTGCTGCCCTGCCACGCCCACTTCACACGCGCTGCAACACAGGGGTGCTGGCACCCACACAAAGCAGTTGCTGCTGTGCAGGGCAGCTCTCCGCTGAGACAAGTGAGCAGCACGGCGGTGGCTTGCCTGGGCGGCCTGGCGCGCGTGCAGGGCCTTGTGTCGCTGCTGCGTCACCTCCAGCTGGGCCAGCTCCTGCGCAGCCCACTGCACCCTCTCTGTGCCTGGGTCCGCGGGCTGGTCCTGCTGCAGCTCAGGCAGGTTGTGAGCCAGGTCGGCGGGCGTGGCAGGCATCCTGCAGAGGACAGACAGAGGTGTCCCAGATGCCAGGCAGTTTCAGACATGCTGAGACCACAGCCAGACACAAACAGTGCCCTCATGCACTGGGCAGTCAGGCCTGGCACCAGACCCGCACCACTGCACTGTCACGCCCCCTGAGTGGAAAGCAACGTTCAGCTGTGGGCGAGCTGGGCAGTCGAGTCACACTTTCTGCCTACCTGCAGCCTGGGCACACATTGGTGGAGTCGCCACATCAGTCTGCAACAGCCCCAGTTCTGCAGCTTGCTAGCAGCGGTGCCCACTTCACGAAACTAGACGGGCTCACTGTCCACAAGCAGGCTGGGCATGGGGACGTCACACATGTTGAGCAGCAGCCCTCTTTCCTGCGGCTTGCGGACAGCTGTCAGCCTCACAGCCTTCCTGCAGGCTGGGCACAGACTGGTGAAGTCGCCACATCAACCTGCCCCACCCCGACTCTGCAGCTTGCTGGCAGCAGTGACCCACTTCACGAAACTCGTCAGGCTCACAGCCTACCTGCAGGCTGGGCAGAGGATGGTGAAGAGGCCATGTGGGTCTGGCACCAGCCCCCGCTCCTGCAGCCTGCTGGCGGCCGCAGCCGGGCCCAGGTCATCTTTAAGCTGCTGGGCCTCCCTGCACTGCTGCTGCTGCTGCCACTGCCACCAGGAAGCAAAGCAAGGCCTGCACACAGGCAGGGATGGCACCAGGGGTGACCACATCAGGCTGCTGCGGCCGTCGTGTCGCTGCCAGCAGGAGGGTGCCACATCAGCTTTGTTCCCCGGATTGGACACCGCCTCACCTGTGGAAGCAGTGGAAGCAAGGCAGCTTGAGCATGTCTCCCAGCAGCTGCGCCGGGCTCCAGCCCGGCTGCAGCAGGGGCTCCAGGCAGAAGCAGCAGTTGCCCTCCGGGTAGTTGAGCTCAGTCAGCTGCTCCCGCGCGGCATCGATCAGCTGCCCCAGCATCATCTCGCCGCCCAGCTCCTGGGCCTGCTGGGCCAGGTGGTGCAGCACTGCAGCTATGCGCTTGTCGCTCAGGCCTGCAGGGGACCTCAGAACTGGGTCAATTTGTCTAAAAGCAGGAGCGAAGATGCTGCCTGCTGTAGTGTGTTGGTGCCCTAGGCCTGCCACTCCAGGGCAATGTGCTTGTTGCTGAGGCCCGCAGAACACTCAGGAGAGTTTCAAGCTGTGCATCCTGTGTCAGGCCTCTGAGATCCTGCCTGAAGCAGGCGCATTGCCTCGAGACATGGGGAGTGTGCTGCAACGTGCTCTCCATGCAAGAAGGTAAGCTGTGCTGTATGGATGGGCAATGGCCTTGTTGCTCAGGCCTGCAAGGTCCCTAAGAGCTGATGATGTATACGTGGGCGAGGCCTGCAGGAACCCAGCTGACCCATCATCACATGTGTGAGATCTTCTCGTTGCCAAGGCCCGCGAGGGCCCAGGGCAGTGCTGCAGCACCTCAGCACTGCGATCTCTGCTCAGGTCTGCAAACTTCGAACGCGGTGCCCAAGAATGTCAGCCTGCCGCTCAGGCCTGCAGGGGGCGGGCCCAGCAGAGGCAGTGCACCCAGGTGGCCAAGGCTGCTACTGCACTGGCCTCCTGGTGCTGTCGCAGGGAGTGCAAGCCCTACTACGGGTGCAAAGCATGCAGTGCAAAACAGCTGCAGCTGCCACATGTGACGGCCTGCCAATGTCAACACAACCCAGCACAGCATCAGCAGCTCCCACCCTTAGCAGCCAGCAGGTGCACGGTCGGGGCTGCATCCGGGTAGCCAGCCCCTGTCCAACACTCCAGACGGGCATCCACAAAGCAGGCACCCCTCTGCTGGCCTGTGTCGGGGGTCACTGCCACATTGATGGCCAGCGGCTGCTGCTGCAGGACCTGCAGCTCCTTGCCATACGTCATCTGCATGTGCAGCCATGCTTTCAGCCCAACACTGAACCCATGCAGTGGGTTGCTGGGCTCATGCGGTTCAAAGAGGCACAGCAACATGGGTGAGCAGCAGGCAGGAAGCACACAAGCTCAGACTTTCCACCCCGGCATGTCTTGGAATGGGGAATGTGGTGCTTCAGATGAAGGCAGAGATGGATCCCGTCCTTGCTGTTGCCGTGTCGACCTTGGTGGCCTTACCTGAAGGGCCTCCAGCTCAATGCCTGCATCATCACTCATGAGGACATCAATGCATTGTTTGCATCCAGTATTGCATGTGGGACAGTCCGTAGCCTGGCAGGCCAGATGGCTCTGCAATGTCACAAGAATGCCAATCGAAACCTTGACCTGGTCCTGGGTTGACCTGCCCAGGGTCAATATTTAGGGGCTCTGGGGGAAAGGCACAGCTTGCAGAAATGACTGCCACAGCTCAGATCCCTGTCATAGACATGCAAAAAGAGAACCAGCTGGTGTCAGCAATGAGGCAAGCCTGTCACTCCAGTGGATTCTTTCAAGGTGGGGTTTTGTGCTGCTGCAGATGCTGAGGGGGGCTCAAACATACCAATGCTGAACAACCCCAGCCTGCAGTTGTCAACCACGGCATTTCGGCCGAGACCATCTCACAGCACTGGGAGGCCAGCAGGTCATTCTTCTCCATGCCAGTGGCAACCAAACGGGAGATCATTGCCGACGGCAACTACAGGCAGGCCTCTGCTGTGGAGTTGCTCTGTTTGCACCAGCTCAGCAGAAAGATGCAGGCCCCAGGCACTGGGTTGCGCACTGTATGGCGGGGGCTGCCCATCACAGCAGTAGCTCGTCTCCTGCCAGAGGCTGCTCTCCTGGCGCTGTGTTCATGGTCATGCCTACTGGCCACAATGCTCAAAGATCTCACGTGCTGCCTGCTACCTCAGTATAGTCAAGAGTTGTGAAGGTCCTGCATGCTCAGGGGCAATCGACTGGATCTTGTGCAGATGCTACAGTCAGGTTTTCTGATGCAGGGGCTACACACCCATGCAGGATCAGACACTGGACAGAGCCACACAGAAGGAGGGGGATACAAAAGAAGGTCCGGGCTGCACTCCATGCCTGCGGCTTCTCTGCCCCAGCCACCTCTGATTTTGCAACTCAGCTTTGGTGGTCATGCGTCTGTGCTGCTGTTCTCAAGCAAGCAGTGCTGCCACCAGTCTGCTGCAGTCTGCACCTGTGGCTCCCCACATGGCCTGCAGCTGTGGCAAGCCCAGAATTAGCAAGCAGCTGCAACTGATCACCCTGCCTGCCCGCCACATCTGCTCCTCTGCTGAGGCATCATGTGCCTGTTTGCAGGTCTCTACTTCGGCCGTGAGGTCAGCGCAGACTCTGAGGAGGGCAAGCTGCCCCTGCATGGCCCCAACCAGTGGCCCTCGCCGGTGAGCAGTGGCGGCGCCTCACAGAGGGTCACCATCACCTCATGTCATGATCATCAGATCAGCCTCCGCCATGCTCACGTTGCCTTCCCCCGCATGCCCAGATAGGTGGCTCCCAGTCACCTCATGCTGTTCATCCTGCCTGCATAGTGCCCTGCTTGGTCCCCATCAATGGCAGGGCCAGCAAGCACTGACTTTGCCATTGGTTGAACAAGAGGTCACCCGCCAAAACAACAGACGCAGCACCGACAGCACGTCTTCTGCTGCAGAGATGTGACACTTGAGTGGAGGCCGTCGTTGCTGCTGCTACCAGGGTCTGACCTTTCAGCCCTCCAGGAGATTGCTCGATGCTGTCCGGGCTCCCATGTCTGTCTGAAACAGTCACCCTTCCTTGCAGGAGCTCCTGCCTGCCTTCAGGCCAGCAATGCAGGCCTACTGGGATGCAGTGGAGAAGCTGGGAATGCAGCTCATTGCTCTGCTCGCTGAAGCGCTGGGCCTAGACGTCAAGGCCTTCCTCAAGTTCTTTGACAAGCCTATGCTTCACCTGCGGCCCCTCCACTACAGCTCTGTGAGGTCAGTCCCGGACCAGGTGAGCACTGTTTGCAACAATCTGGAATTACTTGATGCCAGCAGACCCCTGTTGTGCGGCCCTGTGCGGTGAGGTCTTGTACCAGTCAGCACTGCAGGTGACACCTCAATAGGAATGTGCGGGCACAGGCCATGCAAGCACCGGCAAGCTGCATATGGTTTAGGTGCAGCAGGGCACTGCATACAATCTTGCTACCTTGAGCTATCACCCAGTGCACTGTCTGCCTAGCAGCTTGATGCAGGCCTGACTGTTTGACTGATGCTTGCGCGCCAGCACTGTTGTCTTGCGCAGAGCACCGGCCGGTCCGGCATGATACAGCTGCCATGCAGGGCTGATCTGACATTCTGCACAGGTGGAGCTTCAGGCACAGATTTGCCCTTTGCAGGGCCGCTTCAACGCAGGGGCGCACAGTGGCTGCATGCTCAGGCGGCACAGCCTCCTGACAGCAAGAAGTCTGCAGACTTGGCCATTTGTCGTGCGTGCAGGGCATCTTTGGAGCAGGTGCACATTCGGATTGGGGATGCATCACCCTGCTGCTGACAGATGGCACGCCAGGCTTGCAGATCTACACCGCGGGCTCCTGGCAGAGCGTCATCCCTGTTGCTCCAGATGCATTCATTGTCAACCTGGGAGACATGCTCGAAAGGTGAGCACGCAGGCTGACTGCAGCTTCAGCATGGCTGGCATTTTTGTTGATTGGGATAGAAGCAAGGAAGCATCACGAGGGCGTCTCCTAGGGTTAGGTCTACCTGGTGCTGCTGCCCATGCTGTCCGTGTGCCAAGAGAGGTGGTCCTGCCTGCAACAGCTATGCCCATGTCAGGTGTTCAAATGCATTGCCTGCTTGATGTGATTCCAGGGTTGAGTACCCTGTAAGCTGCCTGGCTGGTCGCCTTGGAGAGCCTGGCCTCCATATGAAGCTCCTCATCACCTGGTCCTCAGAAATTTTCACTGCACATAGCGAGTTTAAGTCGCGCACTACCACAGCTGCCCTGTGCAGGTGGACCAATGGTGTGTGCAAGTCCACTCTGCATCGCGTGGTCACAGACGGCACCAAGGAGCGCTTCAGCACAGCCTTCTTCATGGAGCCCAACTATCATGCGGTGAGTGCTCAACGTGGAGGCTTGTTGGCTTTGCGAGAATCCAGCTTGTGGGAAGGGTCTCAGCGCAGGCAGCCAACACTGCAGAGCTGAGGGTGCCATGAGGCGATGACCTGAGCTTGAGTGGTTTCATGCATGCATCTAGTGTGTGTGTGTCACACCAGCTTGGCAAGCCTCATAGAGGAGGCTCAGCCTGACTTGCCCTTCGACATGTGAGGACTGCGCAGCTGCAACACTGCAGCAACCGCAGCAGCGCAGCCATAGCCCACCCTTTGGGTACCGGCTGCGGCACCAAGCATCAAGTCGTATTGCTGCTGCAGGTCAAGCTGTCTCTGCTGCCCATGCCGGCGGGAGAAGGTTCTGTTCCCAGCACTTTGTGGTGTCCTGTGCAGGTTGTCGAGTGCCTGCCCCAGTGCTGCAGCCCCGGGAACCCGCCCAAGCACGCCCCCACAACAGCAGGAGCCTACATGCTGGAGCGCTATGGAGACACACATGCATCGTTCTCTGACACAGCGGTCAATGCGTGACGTGTGGAGCTGGGATCCCTCATGCTGCCATTGCAGCCCGGCCTGCACCGCAAGTCACTGTTGCTGTTTGCCCCACTTCCCCTTGGATGCTGTTGTAGTGTTTCTTGCCAGTGCCTGCCGTTGACTCGAAGCAGGGCCATGTGCACAATCACTGCCTTACTTCAGTGCTGAGTTCCAACAGGCTGTACAACATGTGAGACCATGTACCAACAGATGGCACCTCTGACACCATGCCACCCTCTGTAACACCTCGACATCCTCTATTCCAGGTACATGCGGAAAGCCACAGAGTGTAATGCAGATGAGGCATGCACAGTAACTCATACGCTTCTGGCCCTGGCATACCAAGCAGCACTTGCGTCCTCTCAAGATGTAGATAGCGCAGCATGGCAGCAGCAGCCTCATACTGAGCAACAGTATTGTGGCAGGGTGCAGAATTTGGCTGCTGATGCTGCGTCAAGGCGGAGTGCAACTGTTGCAAGTCTGTGGGCAGGCTAGTGAAGGCCTCTGTTAGTTGATGGGACATGGCGGCTGGGCAGGCCAGCTGCCCCGGCTGTGCAGTGAAGTTGGGGGTGGGTTGCTCAGGGGTGCAGTGATATAAACTGTATCAGCATGGAGGTCTACAGCACTAGCCCATGTCTCAGTCATGCAAGCTGGCCCCCATTGAAATCACGTCTTTCCCCTTGGCTGATCACATCAGCAGCCTGCTGCTGTGGACATGATTCAGATGCCCTCCTGCAGAGGGCCTCACAGCTTCTTGCTGTGCTGCTGATTGCAGCAGTGGACAAGGCCACCCAGCGCGGGCGGTTTCACCGTGCACCTCAATGGCCATTGAGGAAGAGACCGGCCTGCCACCTGCTGGGAGACTGTTCACAAGAATGCCAATCGAGATTTGCAACATTTGCTCAATTGGGTCAAGATCTGTCAGAGCCTTCCTAGGAAGGACGCTCTGAGGGAAGGCACAGCTAGAAATGACTGCCACTGCTCAGATCCCTGTAATAGACATGCAACAGAAGGATCAGCTGGTGTCAGCGATGAGGCAAGCCTGTCACTCCACTGGATTCTTTCAAGGTGGGCTTTTCTGCCGCAACGAAGGCTGAGGAGGGCTCAAACATTACAATGCTGAACAACCTGAGCTGCAGTTGTCAACCACGGCATCCCAGCCGAGACCATCTCACAGCACTGGGAGGCCAGCAGGTCATTCTTCACTCTGCCAGACGCCACCAAACGGGAGATCATTGCTGATGACAACTTCAGGCAGGCCTCTGGTGCTCTATCTGCACCAGCTCATTGGCAGGACGCAAGCCCCAGGCACTGGGCAGCTCACTGCATGGTGGTGGCTGCCCGCCACAGCAATAGCTTGTGGACTGCCAGAGGCTGCTCTGTCTGCGCTGTGTGCATGCGCCACAATGCTCAGAAGGCCTCTTGTGCTGCCTGCTACTTCAGTATGGTCAAGAATTGTTGAGGTCCTGCATGCTCTCAGGAAGAGTCCCTGGGCTACAGCGATATCTTGTGCAGGGGCTACAGACTGTTTTTAGTGCAGAGGCTACAGTCAGTCTCTGATGTACAGGGGCTACACACCCATGCAGGAGGAGACACTGGGCGGATCCACTCAGAAGGAGGGTGACACAAAAGAAGGTCCGGCCCTGACAGGCTGCGCTGCATGCCTGCGGCTTTTCTGCCCCGGCAAGCTCTGACTCTGCATCTCAGCCTTGATAGTCATGCATCTGTGCTGCTCTTCTCATGCAAGCAGTGCTGCCACCTGTACCTCCCTACATGACGGCTTGACCGCCTGCAGTCTGGCAAGCCTAGAGGTTAGCAAGCAATTGTAACTGGTCACAGCCTGCCCGCCACAGCTGCTCCTCTGCTGAGGCATCATGTGCCTTCCTGCAGGTCTCTACTTTGGCCGTGAGGTCAGCGCAGACTCTGAGGAGGGCAAGCTGCCTCTGCATGGCCCCAACCAGTGGCCCTCGCCGGTGAGCCGTGGCGCCGCCTCACAGAGAGTCACAGTCACCTAATGTCATGATCATCAGCTTAGCCTCCGCCATGCTCACGTTGCCTGCCCCTTCGTGCCCAGATGAGCAGCTCCCCGTCACCTTAATGCTGTTCATCCTGCCTGCATGGTGCCCTGCTTGGTCACCATCAGGGGCATTAGCGGCAACCCCTGACTTTGCCATTGATCGAGGAAGAGATCTTCTGCCACAACAACAGACACAGAATGGACAATGCATCCTGCGCTGCAGAGATGTAGTACTTGTGTTGAGGCCAGCATTCATGCTGCTTCCAGGATCTGGCATTTCAGCTCTCCAGGAGATCGCTCAATGCTGTTCGACCTTGCGGGCTCCCATGTCTGTCTGAAACAATCACCCTTCCCTGCAGGAGATCCTGCCTGCCTTCAGGCCAGCAATGCAGGCCTACTGGGATGCAGTGGAGAAGCTGGGAATGCAGATTATTGCTCTGCTCGCTGAAGCACTGGGCCTAGACGTCGAGGCCTTCCTCAAGTTCTTTGACAAACCTATGCTCTTCCTCCGGCCTCTCCACTACAGCCCCGTGAAGTCAGTCCCTGACCAGGTAAGCACTGTCTGCAGCAGTCATGATCTACTCATCAGCAGACTTCTGTAATGCAGCCCTGTACAGTGAGTACTTGCCCCAGCAAGAACTGCAGGTGAAATCTCAATAAAGTTGAGCTGGCACAGGCCATGCGAGCACCAGCAGGCTACACAGGGGCTAGGTGCAGCGGGGCGTTGCCTACGACATTGCTTTCAGTTGAGCACTCACCCAGCGCATTAGCTGCACAGCCATACTGTCCTGCGCAGAGCACCTGTGCGGGCACCAGGGTGATACAGCTGTCATACAGGGCTGATCTGATATTCTGCACAGGTGCAACTTCAGGCACAGTTTTAGCCCTTTGCAGGGCCTCTTTGAAGCAGGGGCGCACACTGACTTTGCAGTCAGCCTGCACAGCCCTGCTGGATGCAAAAAGTCTGCAAAAGAGTAGTTTCTTGTCGTGCGTGCAGGGCATCTTTGGAGCAGGGGCGCACACAGATTATGGGTGCATCACCCTACTGTTGACGGACGGCACGCCAGGCTTGCAGATCTACACTGCAGGCTCCTGGCAGAATGTCATCCCTGTTGCTCCAGATGCATTTATCGTCAACCTGTGTGACATGCTTGAAAGGTGAGCACACAGACCGGCTGCAGTTTGGCATGGGCTGGGCCTTTGAGTTGGTTGGGCAGAAGTGTTACGACCCTTTTAGGTTTTGCTCCATCTCGTGCTCCTGCTGGTGCTGCCTTTGGGTGCCAACAGAGATAATCATGCCTGACACAGCTGTGTTCCTTCGAGGTGTTTGACTTGACACACCTGCTTGATGTTGTTCAAAAGTTGGAGTCCTATCATGATCTGTCTTACTGGTCCCCTCAAGAGGCCTGGCCTTTATGAGTGGAGGTTCTCACCACCTGCTCATTCAGATAGTCCCACTGGACCACGTGAGTTCAGCTTGTGCACGCATAGTCAGTGCACCATGCAGGTGGACCAATGGCGTGTGCAAGTCAACCCTGCATCGCGTGGTCTCAGATGGCACCAAGGAGCGCTACAGCACAGCCTTCTTCATGGAACCCAACTACCATGCAGTGAGTGCTCATTGTGGGGCCTTGGTGGCTTTGTGGGAGGTCAGCTTTGGGAAGCGTCTCAGCACAGGCCACCAACACTACAGAGCTGAGGGTGCCTTGTGGCAAGGACCTGAGCTTGAGTGTTGCGAGTGGCGCAGTTGCAACACTATATGCAGCAACAGAAGCAATGCAGCCACAGCACGCCGGTTGGGTACTAGCTGCGGCACCAAAGCTTCGAGCTGCCTGTGCTGCCCTTGCCGGGGGGAAAGGATTTTTCCCCAGCACTTTGTGGTGTCCTGTGCAGGTTGTCGAGTGCCTGCCCCAGTGCTGCAGCCCCGGGAATCCGCCCAAGCATGCCCCCACAACAGCAGGAGCCTACATGCTGGAGCGCTATGGAGACACACATGCATCGTTCTCTGACACAGCAGTCAATGCGTGACATGTGGCGCTGGGATCCCTCATGCTGCCAGTGCAGCCTGAGGTGGACTGTACCTGTTGCTGTCTGCCCCACTTTCCCCTTGATGCTGTTGTAGTGTTTTCTGCCAGTGCTTGTAGTTGCTTCTGATGCAGGGCCATGTGCACAACTGCTGACTGACTTCAGTGTGCTTTGACTGGTGAGACGTTCCAAAACATTTTACAACACCTGAGACCATGTGAGGACGGATGGGCAGCTCTGAAAGCACGCCACCCTCTTCACCTCCATTTTATTCATGAAAGGTGCATGCTGCAGCCATCCACAGTGAGGTCAATGCAGATATGGCATGCACAGTGTCTCATATGCTCCCAGCCCTGGCACGCCCAGCCGCACGCTGCGTCCTCTCGAAGTGAAGATTGCGCAGCATGGCAGCAGCAGCCTCATACCGAGCAACAGTATTGTGCCAGGGTGCAGCATTTGGCTGGTGATGCTGCGTCAAGGCTGAGTGCAACTGTTTCAAGTCTGTGGGCAGCCCTGTGAAGGCCTCTCTTTGCTGGTGGGACACAGCAGGCTGGGCGGGCCAGCTGCCCGGGCCGTGCAGTGGGTTCGGGGCCTGGCTGTGCTCAGCGGCGCTGCGTCGTGTCCCTAGAGTAAACCGCAAGAAGCTCATGTCCAGTGCCGACCTGCTGCTGCCTGGTGCCTGCCCTGCTGAAGCTGTTTGCTGTCCAGAGGCAGGGTTGGAAAGGGTCCCTGGGACTACACATTGTGTTGCCACGGGGCTCGGCAGTCTACGGGGGTCATGAGCTGGCTCTGCAGGTGTCCACTCAGCTGGAACCCCTTGTTGCGAGCCATCGGCGTGCCAGGCCCTGTTTGCCACCAGGCTGGGCCTTGCACGCTCCTCCAAGTCAGTGCTGTCATCATCCATCTCCTTCAGCGCAGTGGACGATGTGAGACACTGGTCACTCTCACGTCAGCCACCTGAAGCAGCTAGGTGTCAGTCACCATCCCATCAAACTCTTCGGTGTCATCCACGGGCTGCTCTGTTGATTCGGGCCGCCAGCGCTTGACAGCCCGGCAGAGGTCATCAATGCCCTGCAGCAGATGGCAGCAGCAGGTTGGTCTCTGGGAGTGATGAAGGTGTCGAAGTTGGCCATGCTGTGCATCAGGGACTGACATGGCTCACCGCATCTGGCAGAGCTCGTTGCAATCCACGCTTCCGTGACATTTCTGAGAGAAGTCAGCACCACAATGAGGGTTGTGTGTCCGTCCACAATGACATGGGTGTGAGATAGGTCATGTTATCACAGGCCATGTGACACCCCGCAACAATGGCCCCGTGTCAGAGGTCATGTGACACCCCGCACATTGTTTGTAGAACCATTGTTTGCCGCAGGTCTTTGCTGGAGCTAGCCGCTTGCTCGGAACAAGCTGGTCTGGTCCTCCACATGGTCCTGATCCATGACATTAGTAGTGATTGCTTGGACATTCTGGGCAGATACTTGTGGGTACCCCTACCACCTCATTTACGCACTGCTACAGCAGCTGTCTCAGCCTGTCCAAGCGTGTTGAGTAAAGCATTGCCCACCAAATCTTCCAGCCGAAGTTCTTCAGCCTGTTAGGCTGTGCACCTCCCATTGTGCAGTGTGGCAATCTAAAGGAAGGTGAGGCATGCAGGCCTCTTGCATGGAGCCTCATTGACATGGTACAACATAGTGTGCACATTTTCATGAGGGAGATATGTTCATAAATGGGCTGGGTGATTGGTCCTTGAAGAGTTCAGACAGCAGGCACAGTGTGCGGCTGTGCCCCAGCAGTTGTGCATGAGGACCCGATGCAGTTGATCCAAGCATCGCCCAGCAAGACCTCTGCTGTGGGCACAGCTTGGTCAGGATCAGGAGGCCACATTCGCTGCAAGAAGGCACAACCCTCTGGGCTTGTCACAACATTCAAGCTGCTAAGCCTGTACCCAAGTACAAGAATTTCAGAGGTCTCCGTGTAAGCACCATCAGCCTGCAAAATGTCATTAGGCCAGGATTCCAAATGGAATGTGGCTTTGCCAGGCTTGGCACACAGCTCCAAGTCCAGCAGGAAGTAGCGACGCGCCAAGCTGCAAGCTACATTGTGCCAGCGCAGGTCTCTGTGAACATACCCAGCCTGCACAAGTGGTAAGTAGTTGCTGTCTTGCCCCTGGCACGCTGGCTGCATGCTCGCAACAGTGCATGGCAACAGATACGGTCTGGCGCACTTGATAGATAGGCAGAGTAGAGCTATCAGAATTCACCTCACGTGAGTACACCTGAACACCACCAGTTTTCAAGTTTGAACAACGCACCTTGTGAAGGGCCACCAGGCCATGCAGCAGCCCATGAGCTGCCAGTGCTGCCTCCTTCTCATTGCCGGGCTCTGCATCGCTGCGCTGCAGACCGGGTGGCGACAAGGTGACAGCATAGGTGTCCCGCTCTGTGTCCAATCTTGGGCCCTTCACAGCATGCACGAGGCCAGCACAGCCTGCAGTACATTGGTAGACCAGCTCCAGCTCCTCAAAGTCCATGCCCCAGGCGTCACTGAACCTGCTCCACAAGACGATGGTCTTGTGCACAGTCACATTGTTTCTGAAGCACCTGCAGCCAGTTCACGGGTATGTGAGTCTGGGGCAGGGCAGGCTGTTTGTAGGACAAGGCACGGCGGGTTGCCTCCACCATTGAAAGGTACCTGCAGCTGCAGGTGGTTGCTGTGCACCCTCAAAATGCATGTTGCCTGCCCTCCTCTGCAGCAACATGCCATGCAGAGCGGACCAGAGGCACTCACAAGGTGCGTGTGTAGCCATATTTCTCGTGTGTGACCTTCTGCACTAGATCCACAGGGAGCACGTGGTCTGGCAGGAGTGCCTGTGTGGCGCGCAACAGGCGGTGCAGGTTGATGACTGCGACGGTGAGCAGTGCCCGGCCTTCTGCATCGTTCAGCAACAGGCGGGGACCGATTGCGAGGGGCTCAGAGAGACTGTTGCGCTCGAGGGCGTAGAACTGGAACTCAGCCCCAGAAGCAGCAGCTGCTAGGAGGTAGGGCAGATCCCCATAGTACAGTTCTGACCAAGCGGCCATCTTGTCTGCAGTCAGCGAAGGATGCAAGTGACAAGACAACTCTGTTTGGCACACTTCAGGTCAGATCTGTCAGACATGATTCTTCAGCAGGGTCCCACCACCTGCTCTGCAGCTTGAAGAGGCCAATGCCATCAATGTACGTTTTGGGTGCACCGGGCCCTGGACACTGCCTGTCTCCACGAGCCATTGAGGAGTGTGAAGGCTGCTACAAGCAGCACAGTACAGGGATAGGCAGCATAGGTGAGGTGCTACATTAAGGAGCAGGCCCATACCTTTCAAGTCTTTCACTGCCTCGCGAAAGGGCACGCCGCCAGCCTTCTCCTCCCATTTGAACAGCAGACGCCTGCCGTCACTGCTGCGCAGCTGGCCATCTGGGCGCAGACTCCTGCTTTTTTCTGAGGCCCGTGTCATGGTGCTGTCATGGTCACCCTCATCGCGATGCACTGTCAGCCCCAGTCGCTGCTCATATGGCAGCAGCCTGTCCAGTCCGCCCACAAGCAGGTCAATGAGGAACTTGTTGATGAGATGGGTCGTCATAGGCTCAGCGCCAGGGTAGACCAAGGCTGTCATGGCGTCTGTGAGTCGCCGAGCCAGCTTTCTGTTGCTGCCGTCATCAACCTCACACATGTCGGTCAGCTGAATGTCATCTTGGAGGCCAGCCAGCACATCTGAATCCACTGGCAGCTTGGCGGCTGGTTGCTGAAACAGAACTGCTTGCAGCTCTTCCCTTCTCGGCAAGCCCTGAAGTGGCTGCTGCATGAGGTCCTTCACCCGCTGTCTGGAATGGTCTGGTCTGGCGCCTCTGGAACCTGCAACACAAGCAGCCACTGTGTCAGGCACAGCGCAAGGTGCGCCTTACTGCTGGCTTCTCTATGGCCAGGGTTGCAACTACACAGGCATGCTGCAGGTCCTGCTGCTGCACAGCATGAAAAGTGACCCTTGCATTCCTCCTGACACTATCTGCTGGCCAGGCAGGCACCAGGCTGTCACACCATGCACATGAATGTCATAGTACCCCACAACTCCCAGCCCAGCAACTGCGAGTGTCTGCACTCACAGACCACTGCAAGCAACCAGGCTGGGCAGGCGGACTGCAGCATCTGCAGACCTTACCAATGGCCTAGGACTTCCAAGGAGTGAGCCGTACAGATTGCTACAAGTGCCAGTCAGGCAGTCATGCAAGCTGTTGGCTTGCCTGCATTTGCCTCTGGCAGCAAAGTCCGCAGCATCTGTAAGACATCCTTGGGCGCGCCGTCAAAGAAGCCGGCTGCTTTGTCATCTGGAAGCTGCAGCAGCTTGCCCTTCAGTGTGGGCTTATCTGCCACAGTCAGGCCAGGAACCGCGTTTTCTGGGATGATGAGGGCCTCCAACTTGCCTGGCCAGTCTGCCATGGCTCCTGCAGCGTGGCCAAGTTGCAACATGATGTGAGCCAGCAGAGCTCAGTCACAGGCCCATGCTGAAAGGGATCTTGAGGCTGCTCGTTGAGCCTTCTCATGATGCTGCATCTCCGGAGAAGCGCACCTACCTCAGCGCACGCCAAGCTGTGTTGCCAGGTGGATTGCTGTTGAATCTAGCACCAAGGCCCCACCAGGGTCCAATTCGGAAATCGTCTTGCCTCCCGACCACATTGCTAGGTCAAATAACCCTAGCGCGCCAAACCAGATCGACCCACCCCTTCATGCAG